>JAXCGZ010007919.1:0-76927 GCA_037179515.1 Halocaridina rubra | reverse complement strand
TTGTTCTATTGTATAATGTAATTGTTTAGTTCAAAACAATTGATGAAAATTAAAGTTGACGGAGATTATCTAGAACACTTTGAGCAAATGTCGCTTTTTAAAATTGGACCGAACAGATAACATGCAGAATGCCTTCATAAATAATTTTTATAAAATATAAAAAATACAGAGCAAAAAGCTTTACTTTAATTATTTAAATAGATATTCATATGAACAATGCCAAAGGCCTTATATACTTCACCATTGTGCATTTGATGAAAATTATGTTTGCAGTTCAACTCGGCAGTATGGCCACCCTTTAATACTCCAAATCATATTTTTCCTTAGCAAGAAAATAATTATTACAAATATTAAATTTATGCATGAAAGCTTGTCCGAATATCATGAAAATAAAATAGATGCAATACTCATGCAAGGATCAATTTCTGGTGGCTATATGTACATTAATTTAATATTTGGTGAGCAGTTTTAGGAATCATAAACAATAAAGTGCAAAATTAAATGACTTATTTAATACACGTAACAATTTCTCACCTCTTTCCTCTTGGTTTTCTTGAAGTAAATGAGGACAAAGGCAGTAAATAAATTTATGTATGTAGGATTTTTCTCATGCAAATTATATAACAGCTTATATGAGCTAACAATAAGAAAATTAACAAGAAACATCACAAAGCAAAATTTATGAAGAAGATAAACAATGTTTAAATTATAAGAATGGCTTTAGAGATAAGGTTATATATTTGATGCATTCCAAAGAGCATTTAAGAGTTTCATTATAGATATACAAAACTATATTTATAGTTTTATTTCCTCAAACAATAACAGCAATGACACTGCTAAGATATTAAGTGATTAGCATTTTAAAATTACAATGAAAATTTAAATATGGTTAGCATATGTGCTTAAAATCACATACCAAATTATATTAAAATACAATGACATAGCTTGGCAGCCAGCATGCATATGAGTTACATGCTAAGCACCAGAAGCTGCCCATTACAGATAAAAAATAAAATGTGGTAGGTAATAAGTAAACTTTCAAAATTAACAATCATGATCCGATAACAATGATGGAAATTATTTCACCAGAAAATGCTCTGATAAAGTTATAACAAATTAATTTCTGCACAGTACTGTAATATTATATATATATATATATATATATATATATATATATATATATATATATATATATATATATATATATATATATATATATAATATATATATATATATATATATATATATATATATATATATATATATATATATATATATATATATATATATATATATATATATATATATATATATATATATATATATATATATATATATATATATATATATATATATATATATATATATATATATATATATATATATATATATATATATATATATATATATATATATATATATATATATATATATATATATATATATATATATATATATATATATATATATATATATATATATATATATATATATATATATATATATATATATATATATATATATATATATATATATATATATATATATAATATATATATATATATATATATATATATATATATATATATAGTCTCCGTGGCAAAATGGTAGCGTCTGCGACTCTGAGGCAGCAGGTCAAGGGTTCGCGCCCCGTCACAGACTGAGGTTAGTAAGGGCATACACTCAGGGTAGCGATTACATCTGCCAAAACAAGTCGTGCTTTTATTTACTAAATTGTCTGAATTTTTTTCTATGCATACGGTACACCATCCAACTCACAAGTACTTTTGAAGGCAGTATTTTGAACTCTGTGTCCCTTCTTTGTAGAATTCCGGGGACTTTCCTTTGCATCATATCAAAACTTCACGCTCTGCATCATCCAGAGATCCAAACCTGATTCCTTCTAAGTGTTCAATTAGTTTTGGAAGAAATTATTGTGATGAAACGGGCTTCTGAGGTGCAGTTTGCAAAACCTCTGTTTGGTCAGAGCACTTTAATATTTGCAAAATGCCTCCTAAGTAGTTTCCAGTGATTGTTTTCTTTCCTTATGGGAATTCAATCAGACTAATTTCTTCCAACTTCCAGAAAACCGTGGCCATTTTAATCTTAGCTGACCTCTCTGCATTGAATTTCTTTGGTCACGATGATCTCTTCAGTAACCATTATTCAAACTGAATTTTTCTATCTGGATCGTACTAAAAGGTTCAAATTTCACCTCCAGTCACAGTCCAGTCAAAAAGCTTTGCCTCATTTGTTTCAATCTTATCCAAAATTGCTAGAGAAAGCTAAATTCTTTGAAGGAGCTGATCCTCGATAAACAATATTTGGATCCATTGGAACCGTGAGCTTACTTAAATATATATTTTCAGTTAGAATTGTAAATGGTGAAATGAAGTGATAAGTTGATTTCACTGGCAATAGCATCAATCATAATTCAATTATCTTCTTCCAACAGATTTTGCACACGAATCACAGTTTTTTAATTTGTTGCAGTGGTTGGCCTTCCCTCTCTCTGGATATATATAAACTCATCTCTAATCTCTATAAAACGTTAATCCAACTGCATATACAACTGTTTTAGATTATGCAGAACATCCATAAATATGCTGCAATGCTTCAATAATTTGTATTTGTTTTCCATTCCAGCTTGGCGAGAAGCTTGATGTCAGCTCTCACTTCAAAATGTTCCCTTCCATGAAGTAAAAAATTTATTTTCTTTGAGAATACCTTAAAATCTTCGTGCCATGATTGATACTGAAAATTTTTTCTTTTTCCATCAACTTAGTGAATGAAGTGGAGAGTGGGGTGGTGGAGAGTTACTTCATTTCTTACCAATACATAAGATCTCTGAGAATAAGGCTTATTTTTTCATTTCCACTTTGTATCTATACCTATAGTTGGGGCACCCAAGAGGAACATGTAAATAAAATTAGAAAGCCTTCCATACTAAAAAAAAAAAAAAGTTGGTTCTACCAAAGGTAACTACTTTGAAGATAACTGATCCAAAGAGCATACGTCTTGTGATCCTTCTGATGAAATATGGACTCAAGGAGATGGAAATTGGCTGAAGAGGAGGAATTATAAGAAATCTGGGAAACCATGATTAAGACACATGAGGTACCATGTAAATACAGAGGAGGGGATTCCCAGTCCCCTTGCTTCACCCCATTTAGTCGACTTTTACGACACGCAGGGGAACACGGGGGAAGTATTCTTACCCCTCTCCCTCAGTCAAAAAATAGTGTAACTAACAAATGCCATCCAATGACCAGAGGAGAAATGCTAGGGGGTGTTTTATGAGCAAAAGAATAAAAGAAACGTTTATGATGGGGAATGCATATGGAAGGAGAGGAAACTTATATATAAGGAAAAATGGAAGAGAAACATATTTTATATGCATTCAAATACAACTACATATGAATGTTACTATTCAAAATAAATATCTGAATAGAAAAAAGATCAAAGTACAAAACCGCTATTCAAAATCAAGAATATCCACACAATAAATGTCCAAAATGAGGCCTAAGATTGGAACTTGAAAGAGGCAAAGAAAGTATGTTCAGTAACTCATTCTCAAGAGATATGAAACAAAGGAATGATGGAGTCTGAATGTATACCCAGCATTTACCAACAGCACATTCTTAAAGTACTGCAATAGCCTTTGAATTCATATTCTTTGGGCATAAAATAAGAGAGAATGAGATTACAATCCATTTTCCATTACCATAAGTGAGTCTTAACACTAGCATATATAGTAAAAGAATACAGAAAGAAGGATGGGGAAGAGTCACCACGGATATTCAAGAAATTGTGAAGTAAACTTTTCAAGCACAGAATGACAAGGAATAAAGAATATGGGACCCTGTAATAAATAGTGTCCCTAGGGGAAACGATAATGAAAAGGAAGAATAAGGAGGGCCCAGTGTGGCATAATTATACCATAAATTAATTAAATATAACCAAATGATCACAACACATTTGTATGAGTGGGAGAGCACATCACAAGACGATATATCTCATGGAAATACCAAAGGGCCAAATTGTTACCTGGTCAGAGAATCAAGCAGTAAACAAAGCTATGACATCATGTTCTGTACTTTGAAAAGAAAAATCATTGCTGCTTTAACTCAAATTCACAAGGATGGCTTAACATGCTCCATTGATATCCCAAAATGTTATGTTCCAAGCATTATAATAATCATCCAACACGAAGTTACATCAATCACATATATATAGAAAGAGTTCTTGCTTATATTTTTATTGTTTTATATCAGAGAGGAGAACAACTACCAAAATTCTTTTATGATAAAAACAAAAAAAGAACATTCACATAGCAGCCTTACTTGGTCATTATATCCAGCCCACTTCCAGCATCTGTATAAACCTGCAAAAATATTTCGAGTTCTGTTCCTTTCCATCGCGACTGCCGGCAGGGATCAATCACTTTTTCCACCGTATCCACAAAAAAGTCTCGTAGATCACGTGAGTTATTCAATGCTACACCAATATTTATGATGGCCCGTGAATAAATTTTGAAGTTCGTCTCCACTTCAGAGCACATGCGATCTGGAATTTTCCCCCTGAGGTGACTAAGAGTTGCACTGTGAAAATAAGTAATAAAAGAGTTAATCAGAATAGGTTTAGCTTGAAGACATAAATACCAGTGATCATACTGATTACTTAAAATTAAATCAAACTTTTATGAAATGTATACTCATTTATCTCAAACACTGCTCAAAATTTGCAGAAAAACTAAATCTTGTCAAGAATTCAGACCAGAAATCATATCTATAAAAAAAAAAATTACAGTATTTAATAGTAAATTAATGCATATACAGTGCCATATACAGCACCATATACCATGTACAGTACACAGTTCAGCATATCCCAGACTCACTTTCTATGTTCTTTTTCACGATCCAGCAACAACTTGAAGTCCCTTAACTCAATAAGAAAGTCTCGATCCAAATCAGAATCATCTATGCCTTCTGGTCCTTGGCTAATACCAGAGCTAAGTAAACTACTGGCACTCGTCCATGTGGTCATCATTAATGAGGCACAGACTGAAAAATCTTCAAAAGTGAGGTAGTTCAATTTCCTCTTGCTGGTTTCAAAACGATTGTTGATTATAAAAACGATGGCAGCATATTTTCTGTAATATACAATTTTAGCATATCAAGAACAAGATAGGGATATAACTCTTTCTAAAGGGAATTGCTCCAAAAGAATTTAAATCACAAAGAAAAAAAAAGTTAAAATAACTAGTGATTCAGTTATAGATGCGCAAACTATCAAAAAATTATACAAAAAAAATCTATATTGCATTAGGACACTATATCAAAAACAGCAATACATTATAACATCACAAAACAAATTTTGAACAAGATGCAGCCCTCACTTAGCTAATGAACTAGGCAGAAGAAATGTAGCTTGAATGTTAGCAATAACAGATCCTGGCATTTCATCCACTTGTTTGAAGACTCTTTTTACGTTGTCAAACTGACGTCTGAAACACAATGTACAGCTATATTTCTATGCTGGCAAGCAACAACTGACAGGAATAATAAGCATGTAAATGGGGAAGGTAATTTATGCTCATTCCGGCGTAAAGTTACAGGAAGTCTACAGTATACTAGTCCTCATTTAACTGCAAATGTGAAAAATATTTTACAGTATTACAAAGAAATCATCTTCTCAATCACCTATAGAAGGTTTTCTCAACTTTTTCTTCATATCGCTCCCTGCTAGTTATCTTCCAAAGCAATTCTCCAATACCCATCTGCAAAAATATTTACTCAAAAGAATACTTTCACGTTGCCTTTTTATGTGATCCATTTGCTGCTAGTTCTATATATGGATTAAAATTTTAAAGTATCATCTTATTTCTCCTAAATACATATATCAGTTTTACTCTTTCCTTTATCAAGACTTTATTGACTGCCTTGATTTCACATTCATTCAAATATGATGTAAGAATGCATAACTTTTATTAGCCATTTCAGACCACGTTTGGATATGGCTGTTAAGCTGTATTTGATAGTCATAATTCAGTAATTCCACCTTTTCAAATATGTTACTGGCATTTATCACTGCATTTTACTTCAGTAAGTTCTTCAATGATACTGTCACTGACAGTTGACATATCACAGCTCACGAAATCCATCATCCATGGCTGGACTTCATATGAAACTTAATCTGTAAATTGGCTACTTAGTTCTTCTTTCAACTTCAGTAAGTTTTCTGCGTAATTTTGTTGGGTTGTTCTGATAGAAGTTCTATTACTTCTGTTAACTTGGGTGTGTTCTTGAAATATTTCTTCAGTATACTGACTACAAAAACAATAAGCAGCAAAAGATATCAGAATATGCCTACAATCTAGCAACGTGCATAATTCACCTTGAAGCAGGAGTGAAATATCCTTAACTTCTAAATAATCATGCTGAAAAGCAGAGATCACATATGTGTTTAATCATTTCCTTCGTCAAATTTTCCTCCCCCACACTTTCCTAGAAAGTAGCTATTGTAGCAAATAAGCTTACAAATCTGGCCATGCAGTTTCCATTCAAAACCCATCGGACTTATGTGTGAAGAATAAGTTTTAAGTGCTGCTCTTCGCTACTATATGCAACACTTTTGAAAAGCTTGTCATACTTTCTGAAAGATTTAACTTTACTGTTTTAATAAATACTGTCGAAGATGCATGAGGATTGGGGCAACTATTTTTGGTAGCTACATGACGACGGCGTGCCACACAAGGCACAGCAAGAATTGAAGCGCATACAGTTTTTAAGTAAGCAATAGATCCCTTATGTTTTTCTACCAGGAAGGGAGCACCATTTCGCCAAGTTTTCAAAAGGTACCTGTTTTTTTGCTAAACCCAGATTTTGCTTATGGCTTTACTCTTTCTCTTTGCTCTATGACTTCCAGTTTTCTCTCTGTTGGTTTTATATCTGTAGTTACTAACAGCACAACATCAAGCTCATTCCCTGTTACCAGTGGGGTTCCATAGGATTCTGTTCTTTCACCTACTCTGTTCCTTGTCTTCATCAACGATCTTCTTCAATCCCTCTATTCCCCTCGTCTTCATGCCCTTGCCGACGATTCAACCCATTCATTTTTCCACTGCTTTCTCTGCACAACCTTCATCTGCTACTCGTAATCAGTCTCATATCAGTCTTTCTTCTGCTCTCAACTCCGATTTGTAGAGGGTATCTGAGCGCGGCACCCAAAATTTAGTTAAATTTAATGTCTCCTAGACACAGTTTCTGGCTATATTTTTATCTTCTTCTCCTCCTGATAGCCCTATTGTCTTCGAAACTATGAAAATTTACCCCCTTAATTCTATTAACACATTAGGAATCCAAACAGCCTCTACGTAGTCTTGGAGGAATCACATAATTCCAAATTTAAAATTCTGCATAAAAAAATTGGGGGGTTCTGTTTCCTTTTGTCACTACTTTTCCTCTTCCAGTTACTTAAAATCAATTAAGGTTTTACCCGTCCCTGCTTAGAATACTGCTCACACATCTGGGTTGCTTCTTATACTTATTTCCTTGACAGGGTTGAACCTGAAGCATCAAACTCATCAATAACCCCTCTCTGACTTTTACTTGTATTCTGGATTTTCCTTCTCTTCGCCACAAAGTATCATCCCTTTCTCTTTTCCATCACTATTTACTACCATCGTTGCTCTGATAAGTTCATCTCTACCTCACTGCCAAAGCTGTTTAACACTCGTCAACCAGCCTCATCTCACAGGTACTGTGTGGAAATTTGCAGCTCGCAGATTGGTCAGTGCAGTGACTGCTACTTTCTATCTATCTCCAGACTCTGGAACTCTCTTCCTCCTTCTGTCTTCCTAATTCTTATAACCCATCTTCCTTCAAAAAGCAGATCTATCATCATCTCAGGGCCAAATCCCACCATATCTCTAGGTCATCAGTACTTTGACAGTTCTTACAGCCCCTCCTTTTCCTATCGAGTACCATTCCCTTATTTCCGCCTAGCCCTTAAAATTCTGCATATTCTTCATGTTAATGTTTTCTTGGCGTCCAGGCCTGATGAGGGCAGTTTCTTGCCTGTTCTGGTGTCACACTCATAAAAAAAAAAA
Source organism: Halocaridina rubra (assembly GCA_037179515.1). NCBI lineage: Eukaryota > Metazoa > Arthropoda > Malacostraca > Decapoda > Atyidae > Halocaridina > Halocaridina rubra. Next base: position 68,817 of record JAXCGZ010007919.1, on the reverse strand, counting down.
AAATACGAGTGTCAGTTCCTATATGTTTTATGAACAATAACTGTTCACACAATTTGCAGTTATCATCTATGAAACAGATGTAAGAATGACTCTGCAATTTCTTACTACAGATTTATCAGTTTGAACTATGAATTTGTTTCTTTAACTTTTCAACTAGGTAGTTTTCTGTATCAGATGACATTTCCTCAATCTTCTACGGATTGAATCATTGATCAGTGGTAATGCATTTATTATATTTAGTGATTCTTGATGCAACACAAGCATCAAGAAAATTTCAAAGGAAATACTACTAAAACTTTCAGCATCTGTAGGTGCATTTTCAGTTTTTGCAGTTATCAGCAATTGTCAATAAGAAGCAATCAAGACTTTCATTTGTTTCTGTACTTTCTTAAAAGAAGATGTTACGGAAGTTAGATAGTTTAAATTTTTCTTTAAGTATTTTATATAAGCAAAGGGTTTGTTTATTTTACAGGATATATTTGTTTAAAATGTACTAAATGGCAATGAAGCAATGGGGGTAACACAAGCTAAGTTTTGGTGTAATCCAATTAAAATTGGTCAACATCAGTGGAGAGAGACAAATGTCCTGGTATGCCTTCCATGAGCAAAAATTCGAAAGAAACCAAGAAACTACATAACTTAAGAGATGAAAAACCACCGTATAACATTAAAAGAAACTGAAAATGAACTTGAAATTACATACAATTTGGCACAAGTAATTCTGAAGGAAGATCTGAGCTTATGCCGGATTGCAGCAAAAATTATGGCAAAACTTCTCGAACCCGAATACTGAGACCTCTGCCTTGATATAGCCATTGATATGCTGAACTATGCAAGTCTGGATCTGGACTTACTGTACACGATAATAATTGGTCCTGAGACATGGATATATGGATACAACCCAGAAATAAAAGTGGAGTTGTCACAAAGAAAGTCATCATTATTATCAAAACAAAAACAAAAAAGTACATCAAAGTATGGTGAAGGTCAAGCTGATAGATTTTTCAGCTAGTAGCATATTGCAATTCACAAGAACTCTACTGAAGACCAAATAATAAATAATGCGCAATATCTAGAACTACAAGTGATTGCAGTGACCACACTGGTGATGCACGCAACTGATTCATCAGGTCATTAGTTCGAGACCTGACATGGTCTGGGGTTAAAAGGGCATTCACTCAGGGTAACAGTTGCACTTGCCAAAACCATAGTCCTTCAAAAGAAGGCACCATCCTTGCCCTTAATAGAAAAGGGAGTCTTCGACATAGAACTGGACCATTATTATCACTATTTGAGATTACAACATTGTCAAAGGGACACACTGAGATGCAAGAAGCAAGCATTGTGAATTAATTATACCAATTAAAGGTACTAAGCTTGATGAAACAGACGAGATAAAAAACAATATTATGAGGACACCGTTAGCTCTCCCAAAAAATCATGTGAAAAGTTATTTAATTAATGAAGAGGCTGTTAGAGTAGCGTGTCGGTCTAGTCACACATATTTTAAAGAGGAAAAAGTCCGAGCACCATAAATTGGCTTGTTTTCTTAAATGACTGGAAGGTCACATACTTTCATCCCTATTTTTCCTCACAGCAAACATGGAAAGGGCAAGATGGCCTGTAGTGCTAATAAAATCATAAGAGAGTGAATTTTCTCAAGAAATGTGGTAGATTCCAATTCTAATTTCAAAAGTAATAACAATACAGAATATACTTGCCTATTCTGCGTCATTTATATGTAATTTGTATTATCATCTTCAAATAAAGTGTACATGCATAAGGATTCAAAGCATTAAATGTAGTAACAGTCTTTCAAAGCATCAAATGTAGTAAAAGTCATGCCAGAATAAGGAACCTGAGTGTAAGAACTGCAGTAAATTATATTCAAACATGTGATGATCAATATAATCATCTAACTTTGCCTAACACACAAAGCTCTTTACATAGAAACCATAATCAAACAGTCATCTGGAGCTGAAAACTATTTTCAAATGGGCCATATGGATGAAGTACATTCTGCAACAAGCAAGCCCTACCTACAGGAGCGGAGCAAAACACCTGTTTTCTCAGCAACGTCATCAAGATCTTTTCTTGTTCTTCCAGAGAGTTTCTTTCCAATGATTTCCCTAATTACGATGTCATCAAATTCATAATACCTGAAGTAAAAGAGAAGTATTTATACTATCAAACAGATATAAAAATTATTCTTTAACATTGATGATATATTCATACATCCCAAATAAATACGGACATATTCAAAATATAGAGTCACATTTATAAGCTAAGCAGCAACATTATTCTTAAACAATATATCTTCCATAGGATTAATATGTAAAAAGCCCGTAATACATGGCATATTATTCTAACTAATGACACAGTGAGTCCCCAATATATGACAGGGCTCCGTTCCTGATAGCTGTTGTAACCCGGTTTTCATTGTAAGTCAGAACACACCTAAATTCAAACTTAGGTCCCCCACCAATGCTAAAAATAAATAATCTATAGCATAGAAACATAATCTAGGTCCTTAATCTAAGACATAAAACTAGTAAGAGTACACTATACAGTATTGCTTACCTTTAATTCTGTGGTTGGCTTCCACCATCAGCCCCATATCCAACTTAGGAACCTTCACATTTCAGAATTTGGCTCTAAACGCATACGTGTCTTCTACATAATATCAACATTCATCACATTACGCATCAAATATATACCAAAATCTATACATTAAAAAATGTGCAAATGAGCACAAGAGCAATAATATGGCATATGAGCGTGAAGTGGGTGAGGTTCTGCCCCCCTTTCCCATTTTCATGGCATTAAACAATCTTTTTGCTTTCTCCTGAATCAACAGGAAATTCATTGGGATGGGCCATCGATGTAGTCATCCAGCCAGAGCACTAATACCTTTTAATTTTAATCATGTTGAAAGCATGTAATCACAGTGAGTGAGGACAAGAAACAATATGGCGTACAAGAGTGAGTTGAGCAATGCTTATTCTTCTTCTTCTCAGTCAAATGGAGTGTGACGATGTATTCTTTCGCAAACCTTAACAAACTTTTTCGCATAAGGATTGTATTAACGCCTATGTAATTGGTACTTTTGAAAATAAATTTAATCTAACTCCTTCAATAACCAAATACATAAACACATAAATAATAAAACCATTAATTTGATATATATGGGAATTGTAATGAAAACTGTATCATTGTTTACAAGAGTCTGCATAAAAACTTAAAAATCAAAATTCTACTACGTACTTTATAAAAGAAATTTTTAAATATGGTTGTTATGTTACGTACTCACGTAAAATCATATCTGCAATTCATATATTATAATTAATCAATAAAAAAATAAAACTGCTATTTAGAAATAAATTATAAATATATTACTACATCTACTAAAGCTTATTACACTGATACATAAAATCTAATAATGTTGTATTCTCTGAAACAATACTTGCAAAAAACTTCATTTGGCAACGAAATGAAAATGAAGAAAAGCTATGTGACATTATACCAGCATCAGTTATATTTTACAAAGCAAGAACAAACAACTTCAGCACATGAAGTTTGTATTTAACAGGCAAGCCAGGTAGGTCAAAAAATCTATTTATTAATAATATATAGGCCTCTGTCTTAACACCGGAACATTGTGACTCAGGGACCACGTAACCCAGAGACTCCCTGTACTCTTCTATATTGGAGGGGCAAGAATACCTCCTCAGTGTTCCCAGGCGCATAATAAAAGTTGGCTGAATGGAGAGAAGAGTGGGGACAGAGAAGTTCCTCCCTTGAAATTTCCTCCCACACAGAGCCAAGTTTTTTGCTTTGACTAAGCAACTCCTCTTACAAGGGGGATAATGGCTTTTGTATATAAATAGGTAGACTCTTCTATGCTCAAATTGATGCTGTCCAAGGTACTTTATTTATCAATAGCAGAATAACTGCAAAATAATTGACACATTTATTTCTCTCAGCTGTCATAAAGAATAAACATATGTCACTCACAATGTATATTGAACTACTCAGCATCATATATGGAAATCAGATTCTGTAAGAAGACATTAAGTCAGCTTGAATATTTAAAAAGTTTAAATAGCTTCAGGTTTATGTCATATGAGTTTGTGAAAAAAAATTAATTACTGCATATATTGAAGATATTGTGTTCTGTCACAGGAGCTAATATCCACATTTGTGTTCACTGATCATAGGCCATGACAGTATTAGTATAGTTTGGTTTTTGCATCAGCCTAATGATTTAAAATCAAGAAACCCCCCAAAAAACTAGTAAAATCTTTACTAGGGATTAAGAATTTATATCAGGTCATATATACGGCACAATGCTTCAATCAAATATCACTTTTGAATAATGTGTTACTCCAAAGCCACAGCATTCAATGGTGTGTTCATAAAGCATAAGACATGAGATAAAAGGAGTTCTACCACAAAAAGCTGTTAAACACCGTACTATTGTAACAGAATCTTACTTTTGGATAACAAGTTTTTGAACTGCAGGTTCAAGCTGAAATGTCCATTCTTCTGCCAACTTGACAGGGGTAAGGAGTAACTTTTCCAACATGCTAAATGTACGATAATGATCTGAAGTGTCGCATGTCAAAAGTTCTAGAGTGGCACCCCATGTGTCTAATTCTCCTCGATGCTGTAAAACTTGAACTGCTTCCACAACTGTGTAACAAGAAAAAGACTTTATATTACTGGTAATACACTAATAGTCCAGCAACGGCATATGCCCTAAAATCAAATTACATTAACTGGGTTATACTTGCGAATCTAAGGTTTGATAAGTTATTACAACGTTGCTATTGCTGCAATGACCATTATCACGGGGATTCTGCCCGTTTATGCTTATAAAAATATATGAAAAATGCTTGCATCAAAATTATGCATCATATGGCCAATTCACCTGACCAAAGGAGTGACTTTTACTTGTTCCTGTCTTTTTGAGTGGAAAAAGATAAAGTGAGGATGATATGGCAGCTACAGTTCAAAAGTATAGCATTTCGACAGTCTAGAAAGTTTAGACCAATAATCTACTTGGACACCGAATTAATTTGATGACTTTTTTATGAGATATTATCAATTTTGATAGCGGGATACATTATATATATGGGAAAATATAACTCTAAATGACTTATTTCTGACTGAATCTACAATAAAATTTAATCATTTTGCATAAAAAAAGATCATATGGAAATACATATTTTAATGTCCAAATTAAGCATAAAAGTAAATTTCATAATTACCAAATTGACAAAATAGTAAGAAATAACAACAAAGAAATACAGTAGGTAATCTCGGGCAAGAAACTTACTTAATACCTCCTATGTAACTTAAATTAGCTTCATATTTGCTCTTGATTTACTGCTATATTTAGAGAAGGAAGGTTAGGTTAGTCTACAAAAATAGAGGAGTATTCCCCCCTCTCTCTCTCTCTCTCTCTCTCTCTCTCTCAAATATATATATATATATATATATATATATATATATATATATATATATATATATATATATATATATATATGTAGTCACCGTGGCTCAAGCAGTAGCGTCCACGACTCTGAGTGGTCAGGTCGAGGGTTCGCGCCCCGTGATGGTCTGAGATCAGCAAGGGCATGCACTCAGGGTAACGATTACATCTGCCAAAACAAGTCATTTGCAAGATGGCAACCGTCCTAGCCCTTGGTAGAAAAGGGAGTCTGCGACGTAAAACCAGAACATATATATATAATATATATATATATATATATATATATATATATATATATATATATATATATATATATTTTTTTTTTTTTTTTTTTTTTTTTTTTTTGGCTTGATTTATACCAAAATTGCAGTTTTCTGGAGTGGTGGACGTGAGCATAAGACATATACGTCAAAGAATTATTATCTGACGAGGCATAAATACGAGTTTTGGAGGTGTGCATAAAACGAATCTTAACCTAAAAATACATAACCAATGCCGATCAAAAATAATGAGTACAAAAAATGGTTTTCAGGCCACTGTCAACATGTTCTGAAAAAAAAGTACAAAATACCAAAGCAGACATATCTGAGGTAATATCTAGAGTTGCTAACCCACCTAATTTAAATATTATAATAAAATTCAACCTTTTCTTCCAATGTGGGAGATTTGAAATGTATATTAACTAAATAGCAACATACATATTTATACATAGGCATCAACATCCGATAAGAATAAATAACCAAACCTAATTTCCACGTCGTTGCGCCAGAAATGCCTCCGTATCCATAATAATAAAATTGCGGTATCCATATTAAAAGCTTAACATGCACACTCCTTACTTCCTATAACTTCATCTTATACATTGCACTTACCTGAGTATCCCTGAATCCATAGATCAAACACCTCTTGGTCAATAATCGTGTAATTCCCTACGTAAATGTCAACATCAGGATGCATCTTCTTACATGTAAAATGTTTCGTATGTTAATAAATAAACACGCAAGGACTGATGATGTTAGAGTTATCGTACACTTTTCAAAATTTTCGTGTTGATATTTTTTCATTTTTTTTTTATTCTATTTGTCTCTTATTTCTTAATACTTTTCTCACATTTTCATTGACATTATTTACGAGTACAGAAAATAATCTTAATTTTTATAAGAATAATAGTAAGAAAAGTTAAAAAAAATTAAAAAGACAATATCAAGCGCAAAATCAGAGGTCATATTCAACGAGATATATTTAATTAAAACCCTTTTGCACACCTCAAGTTTCATTAAGTTTTCTTTTCCGGGAGCATTTGTGAAATCCTGTCTCTGACCGGCTCGAGTCAGTTTTTTAGCTCGTCGAGATACCTTGTTTCTCAGCTATTTTCCTCTCCCAAACCTACATTTATCATTATACATAGTATATCAATGACTTCGCTATGTGTTGTAGTTTTTCAAAAATCAATAAAATAGAGAGAGAGAGAGAGAGAGAGAGAGAGAGAGAGAGAGAGAGAGAGAGAGAGAGAACAATTCATAGGACCGTTTATGGACATGGAATAAAGTGCGCATAAAAAAATTCTTCTACTTAGGTCATGTTTCCACCTCCATAACTAAAAATTTTGAAAGCCAACTTTTCAAGGTCGATGCATTTATAAGAGCAGAATGTATCAGGATTCTGAAGTTTCTTTCAAATCTCCAATTGAGCAATTAGCACCATGAAATAATTGCCGGGAAGTAAAAATATTGAAGAAATTGCGTCTTTCATTTGCTTTTGATTTTTTTTTCATCAGAAATTAATGATAAATCAACGCTTGTATTTTAGCTTATATTATAAAGCAGAAATCGACGATGTAGCTACACATTTTTTTTTGTCTTAAAAGTTTCTTGTGGATGAATTTAGAAGTAGATAACTAGGCTATGCCCGAGCAGAAATGAGATAACTTTGATTTATCCACTTTCTTACTGGCATATTTACCTCAGTAAGTTGGTAAAACATAGATATTCTTATTCAGAATTTCATTATGAATTCTATGGTGTCATTAGAACGTTGATACGGTCAATAGTTACTGAGGAAATCGATCAGAAGTAAGCGTCAAATTAAAGATATATATGATCTTTCTTTTTGGTGAATATATCCAATATACACATTTTATCTTATTAGTCACCGTGGCTCAACCGGTAGCGTCCGCGACTCAGGCGTCAGGTCGAGGGTTAGCGCCCTGTCACGGTCTGAGGTTAGCAAGGACATGCACTCAGCGTAAGGATTACATCTGCCAAAACATGTTCTTCACAAGAAGGCAACCGTCCTAGCTCTTGGTAGAAAAGGGAGTCCGTGACGTAAAAGCGGAACCAACCCAAACTATTTATCTTATTGATCACAATACAAGCAATTATCAAACTCGGGGAAACAGAATTACTATATCTATACTTTTTTTGTTCCGGCATATAGAAGGTGAAGAGCAGAATCGTTATACATGTCTTATTATCTCTTCACATCTGACTATTCACAACATTCCCCATCTCCGTTTTTCTTTGTATATAATATTCGTGCCCAGGCTCGATGAGGGTAAATTTATTTTAAAGTTATTTTTGGCCTGTCCTGGTGTCACAAAAAAAAAAAACAGGGATTACTGTATATATATATATATATATATATATATATATATATATATATATATATATATATATATATATATATATATATATATATATATATATATATACACCACATTAAAAAAAATTAGGCATCATGGTTTCATTATACCCCGAGCATCCTCACTCCATTTAGCAACTGTTCTATGACAAGGAAACAACTTAGGGATGATAGTATTGCTTGGCCTTCACTTTCCTATCCTATCCTGCCTTTTTCAACATTCAGTGAATATGACTGAGGTATTTCTTTCAACAATCACCATGGATAAATAATTCTAATAAAACCTGCTAATGATAATAAGAAACCAAGCACAGTAGTGATAACTGCATAATTTTCATCAAAGCTGTGAAGAAAATGTTGAGAGGAAGTTAATACGTATGGTCCTTTGAAAGAATATCCTTGGGTGAAGCATTCTGATATTGTTTTTTTGCATTTCGTAAATTTTTAACAGGTCATCAAACATGATTCTTCACAACTGATATGCATGCTATATATTATCTCCAAATTTTTATATAAATTCCCTATAGGCCTTAATTTGACTATGACAGTATTGAGAAATTTCACTACTAATGAAATACAAACATTATTTCAAGGCACAATCTGTGGCATCTTTAATATCAAGTCTTACCTGATAAAAGTGGAAACATACAACAGAAGTTTATATCAAGATAAGGTATACTCTACAATATTTTTTAAAACTTCCATTTAGATGGCCACTTTAACTATTGTAAAAAGTACTGTATGAAGAAATTCACATGTACCTGAAAATTTGGTCATTGGTCAGCATCAAGCCTTCTCAAGATGATGACGAGCTTCTTATTTTACTGAGGAAGGCACCTTAGCTACCTCCAGTATCATGCTACCTGTTCCATTTCCTTAGAATAACAAACTCTTAGAAAACTGAATGCTTTCTCCCCATCTCAGTAAAAAGTGAAACATTGAATCGGTCATGAATGTTATTCTAAATCATCTTAAATCCCACGCTTTACTTGCCAATTCATACTATGACTTCCAGAGTGAAAATAATGAAAGGAATAATTTCTTACGCAACTAAATCTATTCTATCTCACATAGATTTTGAAAGGCAGTGTTGTAGCTAATAATATTTCAGTTGTTCTGGAAAAACAATGAGATTTTACAACAGTCTTAACTTAAAGCCATATAATTTCTTGTAGCTGATACTATAGCAGTTGTAAACGGCAATTTATGCTCATATTAAATTAAAGATTGGATTTTTACATGATTCAATCAAAATTTTTAAACTGAAATGCAAATTAATTAATTTTTGAATACTGATGATTTGATTCATTTAAATTGTGTCACTATCTTCAAGGCAACTCTGGTAAATTTTTCATCTCTATTTACTTACCACTAAAAATACCTTAAAATATTGCACATAACAAGGGAGAAGGGAAATAGGGAAAACAGAAATACCATGATGTTTGATATGAATTTTACCGACATTATCAGGCTCTAGGATCTTTTTAAAAGAACAAATTCAAGACCCTACCATGAAAGTGAAGCATAAATAAAACTTCACATCATACTTATGCCATTGTCCTAAATAAAATAGTTGTTTACATAATACTCTACATATTTTGTACGTAATATGGAGGAACTCAAATCTCATGGGTTGCACATTCAGTGTGCTTCCAATTTCTTATGCAAGTGTCTGGTAACATAAATTCTGGAGACTGCTACAGTATGCTAGGCATATTACACACACAAAGAAACTGCAACTCAAGAATAAGTGGTTTCCATTATTTGACCAAATATTTCACTTTCAAATACAAATTTCACATCTCATTTATATAATGACATACAACACGATGAATAAATAAAACTCTTTGGTTTAATATTTACATTTCTTGTGGAGAGAAAAAATGGGATAGTTTACAATCAAATATCTCAAAGTGCATCTTCCTAACAGTAGTAACAAGACTATTTTAGCCTCAAGGTAATATAGAACACATTCTTTTACATATGTGAATCTCTTTTGTAAAATTCAATCTCTCTTATTCTGATAACAGAATATACCTTACTAATATGATACATAGGATGAAATTACATAGCATAGATCTTTGAACTGACAGCTAGCACAGAAAATAGATCTTTGAAATGACCACATGCACAAAAAATACAGCAATCCCTTATGAAAAATAACATAACAGAAAATAGATCTTTGAATTTATAACAAGCTCTGACATTATATCAATTACTAATAAAGAAAGAAATAAAAGATGGATTATAATACCAGGAAACTTCCACCAGCATTACAAATATAGAATTTTGCGTAAGCAAAAAAGTCTATATAATTAAAGGTTTTTCTTACATATGACAAGGGATACGGAAAATTTTTAGTTGTCTGCCTGTAAATGTATATCATATGGACAAATATCCAGCATAATACTCACGTCAAATGGCAAAACACTTTTATATACAATACTGGTGAAGCCATATATTACATACAAAATAAATTATTATAACAAATAACTCTACTGCACAGAATGACGACCTCAGGATTCAATCCACTTCAAGTTGAAAGTACTAAAACTCTATCACAATCTCAAATGGCTTTGATAGATTGTTATATATATTTTACTGTTGTTTTTAATATAGTTTTAAATATTGATAAATAGAATCCTGTCAAAAGTATTTACTAATGAGCAACAAAAATACTAAACATTAATAAAATATGAACAGAGGAAATCAGTAAGAATTAAAAAGAATCTATGCCGCAAAAAAAAAAAAAAAAAAAATTCTTTTAAAAGATAAGAGGGAGTAATTCGTAAAATAATGACATATTTTTGTGTAAGGAAAAATCTTTAAAAATCACGCTCTAATTGACCTATAAATAAGTCTGAGGTATCATAATGGCAAAGTTCAAAACATTTTCTTTTAAAAAAATATTGGGAAAAAGTCTCGTACACTGAAGAAACAGAGATCAAGAATCTGATATATTTATATACAAAGGAGACATTACATCTTCCACAAGGATAACTAGGCAATTATCCTCTGTTTATGACTACCATTTAGACTTAATGAACTCTCATCTTTTTTTCACTATCAACAATAAGGAGTTATACTACATATCCACATTCTGAATATGTTTTAGAGCCAATTCTCCAGGCACCACCAAAATATTTTTTTCTTTTTTCATTCTAATTCTTTTTCTATAATAACTAAAAGCTGATAAGTTTCAAGGGCATTAGCTTTCATTTTAAGATCTGACAAAGGTAAAATTGCACTGTACTCTCACAGTACTTTTCATTCTATATTTAATACCACATAATAAAAATGACTTGAGAGCACCAATTTTTCATAGTATCATATGCCCAGCATCTTGATATTATTTCTAGTAACAGTAGGGGCCACCCTGTTTACCAAAAGTATTGTGCGATATCCCATCCCTTTTGCAAATAAATTACATTGTACTATATTTGGAATAAGACCTTTAAATTTTTTAATAATCGTCATAAAAATGTATTGTATATTCATTCAGTTCATTACATCTGGACCTGTATAATACTATTTTATTACATATTACATTAGTAAAAAGATATCCAACTTCCAAATAACATCAAAGCTAATAACTTCAAAATAAAAATGCTGACAAAATTAGACTTTCTGCATGCTCTAATTTTTCAAGCACTCTAGAACTCAAGTGGTGTATCCGCATGCCTTAGAAGCTGCTCTTAGTTTTGCAGAACGAGAACGTGGATTATGCTTTACTTCTATTTCAGATGGTAATACAATATGTTTAAACATTGGGACCCAAGATTTCCTCATGAATTGATCCATTTCCTGAGATGTGTGCACAGTGACTGCAGTGCGGTGTTTTCGAAGTCCTGATCCTATTGTTTCTGGAGTTATATCCATGTCTACTCCTAAACGAAAAGAAAATATACATATGAATATAAGACAAAAAGCTCACATTTCATTATTTCACAAAAAGTTTTGCCATCATATATATATATATATATATATATATATATATATATATATATATATATATATATATATATATATATATATATATATATATATATATATATATATATATATATATATATATATATATATATATATATATATATATATATATATATATACTACATACTATACCTGGCTGTCCCCCTAATGGGGGGAGCCGCTCAGGGTATATATATATATATATATATATATATATATATATATATATATATATATATATATATATATATATATATATATTTCATTATTTCACAAAAAGTTTTGCATCATATATATATATATATATTCATTTTCCATCATATATATATATATATATATATATATATATATATATATATATATATATATATATATATATATATATATATATATATATATATATATATATATATGGTAGGAAAAACCCATTAAATAAAACAACGAAAATATATACATATAAAGGACTTATTAATTTCGTGACCTAAACTGGTCACCTTCTCAAAGCACTTTCAGAAGGTGACCAGTTTAGGTCACGAAATTAATAATTACTTTTTATATATATTGTATTTAATGGGCTTTTCCTACCAGCTTAGACTGAATGTTAACAGTTCAGTGTTAGTAATATATATATATATATATATATATATATATATATATATATATATATATATATATATATATATATATATATATATATATATATATATATATATATATATATATATATATATATATATATATATATATATATATATATATATATATATATATATATATATATATATATATATATATATATATATATATATAGTGTTCCCCCGGTTATTCGCGTTTCTTGGTTCGCGTTCTCACTGTATCGCGGGTTTTTTTTGGATAAATTATTATTTTATTTCATGGGTATATGCAAAAATATTAAAATATTAAAAACACAAAAATTCTCAGTATTTTCATTTTTTTTTATTGAAAAAAACATTTCATTATCTAATTGATAAAAAAAAATTATTTCCCAGCCTACGAATAATAAAACAGTAAAAAATAGTAAAAAACATAAATATCTATGGTTCAACCCATACGCCTCTCACATCACATCAACGGAGGTCAGAAATGTCTCATATTTCTGTGTTGTTCTCACGAGGACCGAAAGCAAGCCTCCCCAACATACATACATGTGCACTTGGAAAGATGTATAGGTAGAAAGTACACATAGAGGCAATTATGTTAGAATGTTCCTTGTACCCAATTGGCGTTCCTTTAGTCACGCCCCTCACACTACAGGTAATTGGTTGCACTCCCCTTCTCTGGAAGCCTATTGGTGGAGGCGTGCCCAAGAATACCAATGGAGTAGGATTTTACCTTAAGGGGGCATTGAAGCTTAGAGGACTCATGTAGCTTCTAAATAAACTAAGTGTTAAGTATATCTTGCATATCCATTATCACCTCGCACGCTGTAGCTCGGGTTTGTTAGTATACAGAATATCTATAAAACACTGGTGGAACATAGCATTACGACTTCTGCGGAGATATTCAACTATACGAAATATCGTCATCTCAGGGCCTTGTCCTCCATATCTCTGGGTCCTGTACTTTGACTGCTTTTCTGTCTGTCGTTTTCCTTTGTGTGACATTACCTCATCTCTGCCTTGTCCTTAACCTTTTTTTTTCCTACATCTATGTATTTTCTTGTACCCGGGCCTTTACTGATGAAGGCAATTTTTGCCTGTCTCGGTGTCAAATTCATTAAAAGAAAAAAAAAATTATATATATATATATATATATATATATATATATATATATATATATATATATATATATATATATATATATATATATATATATATATATATATATATATATATATATATATATATATATATATATATATATATATATATATTAACCAAAGTAATGCGTGTTTAATTACCTGTTAAGTGTCTCTTTATCACAGTATCTTCTAAGGAATGGAAAGAGATGGCCACCAAATTTCCTCTTGGTCTTACATAATAGTGTGCTAAATGGAGTCCATAATCCAACTCATTCATTTCATTATTGACAAGTATGCGTAAAGCCTGAAAGAAAGTCATTTCTATCATACAATACTTTAAAATATTATTACTTTCACATTTCTTAACATAAGTATTGCTCAAAACACTAAAGCTTCAATATATATTATTCAAAATAATGCGTATATGGGACCTAAATAAACTTGGTCAAATTACATGGATGAGACCAAGACCAAGGAAATTAATAACTGTAAAATACCTAAATAGCTTGGTAAAAATCTCAGAACATAAAAGTAACACAATACATGATTTTCACTCAATGCAGAGAGACAACTTGATCTGGACCAGAGCAAAGAAGAGGCAGGGAATTTTTTAATATAAACAGGTAAGCTGAATTTTTATACTTGCATAGGATTAGAAACAAACAAGTCTTGACCGCTAAGATATAAAAGAACATGCGAGTTTATATAGTTTTTAATAAAAAATAATATACTACCCGTAACATGAAATGACTTTGCGTCTTACCTGGAAAAACTTTGTGGCAGGGTGCGATGGTCTTTTTAGTTTATCTAACTTATATTCATCACCTAACAAGGAGCTCACGAATTCAGACAGTTCCTGAGTTGTGTTAAATTTTTGAAACATATACCGTGACTCAATTAATGCTCTTGCAATCTTGCGTGCATTCTTATCTTCCCCATAGTACTTCAGCACTTTGTAAAGGTGGTCTTCATTAATATGCATTAAGATTTCTGATGCTGGTAATTGGTCTTGATCTCTGCAAAAAAATTATTAAAATAAATTGACAATGTAAAACTGCAATACTTTGCAATTATTGCTTTCAAAGACTAATGATAAAACACAAAAACCAATAAACAAACATAATAATTATTTTTCAAAAGGAAATGCAAGTTTTCATTTAGGATTTTCTTCACGATCTTTATTATCAATAGCTTTGTCCATGTTCATAAGAGGGTGCTGCATCTGACAAGCATATTACCTGCTAGCATTGAATTTATTTCAGTTTTATAGCTAAATTCCTCTCCTAATATCAATCCTCTCCATAGATCTAGGTTTGGTAATGTCACTGAATTGAGATGACTTGATCCCCAGAAGCAGCATTAATTTTTCTTAAGTATGAAATTATAAAGATAAAAAATCTAAAAGAAAAAAAAAAGAACAAACCTAATACAAATGGAAACTAGAAAATAAAACTGCTGCATAAAGAGTCCACAGCACTTAGTATTTCCTGGGAATGATAAAGTAGGTTGGTTTCTAGAAAATGACAGATTGCCAACATATGATTTGCATATATCTTTATCTTAAATCATTCAACATTTATTTACCTTGGCTGTCTCCTCCAATTTGGGGGTTAGCCAACATCAAAAAGAAGAAATAATAAGGGGGTTACGCTCTATGGGCAATGACGAGGGAGCTAGCAACCGTTCAGATGCACTGCTGGAGTGCCACAGCCCACCCTCCCGGCTCTTCCACAACCTGCGCCGCTTCATAATGTCAACTCCCATGCTGCCCCTACCACAGGGCTACCTCTGTTAGATGCAGCCCCGTGGAAACAGCAGATGCCCATCAGAGCTGCGTCACAATTGCTCTCCACTCATTCCTATTCCTAGCATGCTCACTTGCTTCCCTCACAGCCATCCTCCTATCATTCAGGGCTCTCCTTACTCCATCCATCCACCCAAACCTAGGCCTCCCTCTAGCATTTCTCCCATCAACTCTCGCATTCATCACCTTTTTCAGTACTTTCATCATCCATCCTCTCCACATGGCCAAACCATCTCAGAACATTCATATCTACTCTGGCTGTCAATTCTTTCCTCACACCTTGCTCTCACCACTTTATTCCTAACCCTATCCAACCGAGATACACGAAGCATACTCCTCAGGCATTTCATCTCAAACACATTTAGGTTCCATCTCTCACTTATTTTCATACCCCATAACTCTGATCCATACATCACAGTTGGCATAATCACTTTCTCATACAAAACTTTCTTAACATTCATTTCCAACCCTCTATTCTTCATCACTCCTTTCAATGCACCCAACACTTTACATCCTTCATTCACTCTGTGACACACATCTGCTTCCACTCCACCATTTGCAGCTATAACCGAGCCTAAATATTTAAACTGATTAACTTCCTCAAGTGTCTCTCCATTCAACATAACATTCAATCAAGCACCATCCTCATTTCTTGTACACCTCAGAACCTTACTCTTACCCACATTCACTCGCAACTTCCTTCTCTTACACACCATTCCAAATTCTGACACTAACTGACACAGCTTCTCCTCTGAATCCGCCACCACCACAGTATCATCTGCAAACAGCAACTGATTGAGCTCCCACTCCTTATCATCCCCATCTACCATTCTCAAACCTCGACCACGCACTCGCTCATTCACCTCTCTTACGACTCCATAAATATACAAATTGAACAGCCATGGTAACATCACACATCCCTGTTTCAGTCCCACACTTACTGGAAACCACTCACTCACTTCATTCCCTACCCTAACACAAGCTCTACTGCCCTCATACAAACTCTTCACTGCTTGCAACAGTCTACCATCAATTCCATATAACCTTAAAACATTCAACATTACCCCTATAAAATCTCTATCATACGCTTTCTCCAGATCCAAAAATGCAAAATACACATCCTTACCCTTTGCTAAATATTTCTTACATAACTGCCTAACTAGAAAAATCTGATCTATACAAATTCTACCTCTCCTAAAACCACTCTGCACTTCTGCGATCACATTTTGTCTTATCCCTAATCCTATTAATCAGTATCCTATCATACACTTTTCCTACCACACTTAACAAACTTATACCCTAAAATTACTGCATTCATACACATCTCCCTTACCTTTGTTCATTAACCATTCCAATGCAGTCACACTCCCTTCTCTCAACATCTCTGCTCTCACACCATCCATTCCAGGTGCTTTACCTGCTTTCGTTTCATCAAATGCCCTTTTCACCTCCTCTCTTGTAATCTCTCTCTCATTTTCATCTCCCATTACTGGCACTTGAACACCCCCCCACTGCCATTATAGCTGCCTGTCTATCTTCCCCAACATAAAGCAACCACTCAAAATATTCTGCCCATCTTTTCCTTGAATTGTTCCCTCTTAAAATCTAAACAAATAAATAAATAAAGTCATTAACTTGATAAATACGAACATAGTACAGCTGTGTTTGCTAGCTTCGTATTCGTGTGTATGGATTCAGTATTATGTCACGAACTCCCTTTTCTACTAAAGGCTAGGACGGTTGCCTTCTTACAAAGGACTTGTTTTGGCAGATGTAATCGTTACCCTGAGTGTATGCCCTTACTAACCTCAGTCCGTGACGGGGCGCGAACCCTCGACCTGCCGCCTCAGAGTCGCAGAAGCTACCATTTTGCCACGGAGACTACTAGCTCAGTATTCGTGTGTATTTCAAATAAAATCGTATTTACAGCTACATGTTTGGTATTTTTTAAAATTCAATACAATTCTCTAATACAACCCAATATTGTATACAAAAAATAAATAAATAAAGCCATTAACTTGATAAATACGAATACAGTTGTCTTTGCTAGCTTTGTATTCATGTGCATTTAGAGCTATGTGTTTGTTTTTTTAATTCAGTATAATTCTTCAATACTGTATGACTAAATATATAAACAAACAAATAAATAAAGCCATTAACTTGATAACTATGAATACAGCTGTGTTTGCTAGCTTTGTATTTGTGTGTATTTCGAATAAAATCAAATTTACAGACTTGTGTTTTTTTTTAATTCAATAGAATCCTTAATTATAGCCAAATATATAAACAAATAAATAAATAAGGTCATTAACTTGATAAATATGAATACAGCAGTGCTGCTAGCTGTGTATTCCTCTGCCGCGTTCACAAACTATTTTGGCGCGCGGTTTAAATTTACTGCACCAGCCAGGTAGGTGGAAAAATTAATTTATTAATAATTTAATATTTTTGGCCTTTGTCGTAATGGCAAAATGACGTAATACGAGGACCTACTATACAGTATTTACTGTACTAAATATCAGAGTAATACATCTTTTAACAACACCTGAAACAGACGTTAAAGCTTTCCACGACATATATAAAGAAATAAACCTGTCTGTCAAGTTATCAGACACTGTGCCAAGGCAGTTTAAAGCATAAAATAATTTGTAACTGAGATTGCTATAATACAGTGGTGACCCCAACCCACGAACGCCTGTACCCAAGAACAAACCAACCCACGAACAATATTTTGAACAAATTTTGACCCCAACCCATGAACACAAATGTGTTGGCAAAGCCACCACGTGTCCCACTCTCAGTTCTGCATTGGTGCCCATGCTGTGTGGTTCGTTTATGATCTGTTTGTAGTTCTTGCTTTATTTTCCAGTGTTTAACCTTTCATATAGCCCTTATTATGGCTACTAAGAAAGTTAAGTTTTCATGGAAGGGGACTCGACTTTCAAAAATTAGTCCCCCTCCTCCTCCACCACCTTCCACGTATGCCAGCAACAATCATCCACAAAGGTCAATATAGTACCGTTTCTTACCCACATTATTTTTTTACCTACAATATGTACTCTTTCCTACTGTATTTGTTATTAGTGGGAAAATGTGACAACTTTTTTCAAGTGTTGGACTTATCTATTTTATACTGGGTATAAACTAGTGTATACAGTAAACCTGAACATGTACATGTTTTACTTTAGTAGAGTAGAATTTCTTTCTATTATTAATATAATTTTCCTTTTACACATGAAATACATATAACATGTATTATATTTTATGTTTTTAAAAAAATTCAAAATTAATATTTATTGTGACCAGGAATGGATTAATTGAATTTACATGCTTTTCAATGGAAAAAATAAAGCCAACCCAAGAACACGTTTTGGGAATGGATTAAGTTTGTAAGGTGTTAGCAATGACTCACATCACTAATATCTCTTTTAAAGTAAGACAAATAACTACTGATATTAAAAAGGAACTCCTCTAACCTTCCACCATCCATGCGCATATCCAAAGGACCATTCTTACTAAGCATAAAACCTCGCTCTGGATTGTCAAACTGCATTGAAGAGACACCCAGGTCCATAAGTACTCCATCAAGCATATCTTTTCCCATACCAAGTTTATGAAATAGCATTGGAAGGTCACTGAAATAGGAGAAAGGAACTCTTGTGATATGCATTAATACACACCATAAAATGCAAAACCTAGCAAAATATGTACAATAAATTTGAATTTCATGCAACATACACAGCAATAGCTACTTAAAATACAGCATTTCATAAATATAAGGCTCTTTTTTAAAGTCTATTTAAAAAATATACTGTAGCTTGCAATTATATTTTCAACACTCAAACAACAAATGCTTTGATTAATTAACCCTTTCGCACACCATAAGTTTCAATGAGTTTTCTTTTACGTGCTCATTTGTGAAATCCTGTCTCTGGTCGGCAGTTTTTAGTTCGCCGAGATAACTAGTTTCTCAGCTAATTTCCTCCCCCAACCTACATTTATCATCATACATAGTATATAAATGACTTTGTTATTTGTTGTAGTTTTTCATGGGTCAATAAAAAAAAGACAAACAATAATTCATAGGACCGATTATGGAACTGGAATAAAGTGTGCATAAAAGACATACGGTCTGAGTGATGAGTTAGGGAGACAGAAACTGCCTTTGTTTTATGCCTTGCCCTCAAAGCCACGTCAGTGGAGAGGTTTGCTAATTAATTCATTTGTGAGACAGTGAGGAAACCTATGCTCAATCAAAAAATTATGGCACTGGTGAGAATGCAACTATTTTAAAATAATATTTTTGTTGAAATGGATGCCAGTGGCATCACGATGCACTTAGTCCCTAAAAATTTATGCATGCCATTGGCGTCACCATGCACAAGAGGGTTAATTTCAAAGAATATTACACCAAAGGAAAAATATTCCAATATAAAGAAAACATACATACATATTAAAAAAATATAATATTACTATATACTGTATTGTGTATAATACATACCTAAATTTCCCTAACAAAGGAAGAACTCTGTCAGGGTATTTGTTTTGTAACTCCTTGGCATAGTTATAAGCTGTTGGATCCCTATCCAAACATATCATTCTGACCTCAGGTGAGCTTTCTAAAATAAGTTGCGAGTGTCCACCAGCACCAAAAGTCATGTCAAGAAATGTTTGTTTTCCACGTGGAGCTAAATATTCAAGCACTTCCTGAGCCATGACAGGTATATGAGGAGGTTTAGTTTCATTATAAGGGTAAGATGAAACTGAAGATAAGTCCTGAGATTCTACAAAGGAATCATGTAATTTCTTTTTATTGGACTTTATGGGGTTATTGAATGAGGATATCTGTAATAAATTATGTGAAGATCTTTTGACAATCACCGAGTGATGACACAATCTTGCATATCCATTAAATTCATACAAAGGGTCCACTTTCAAAATTCCGAAAAGGAGTCTAGCACTTCTCAATGAGGAATACATTTCTAGAATTCATAAGTCTACAATGTTCAATTCTATATAGCCTATGGATATTTAACAAAATAAGTTTGTTGTTGTTACAATAAATGCTAGTTAATTTCTCCCAAATAATTTCGAGATAAAGCCAGATTCTTGTGCTGTAACATTTTCCATAAATTCAGTGGAGTTAACTTCACGACACTGATCTAGCGATAATCCAGTAGAGGAGCTTCGTAATGCCCTGGGATATCTGGAAGGAAAACTTTTTCATTAATTTTATGCTAAGTAGTACATTAATGTTAGACTTATATATCCATGAACATTGTAATGTACAGAAAAAACATATAGTGTCATAATGACACACACACTGCTTAGGTCAATGATGTTTTTCCCTAAAAATACAAATTTACAAAAGCTAAGAAAAAAAACATGACAAAATAAATATTTTATTCCATATCTTTATGTACAGTATTTAAAAAGTAAGTATAGTATACAAAGTAACTAAGAAATTTTAATGAATGATTAAGCTTTATAAAATCTTGCCTTTTTATATTTTATTGCTTCACATTATTATACTCAGTAAGTTCATATTTTCAGTTAACAACTATGTATCTAAAAATCAAGATAACCCAAAACATGAGTATATTCTACATATATTGTTACCTTATAGCATACACATTTGAAGCCAGCCGATCAAGAGAACTATGTGTCCTCATACACTCTTCTTCATTTACTATTGATGAATCACCTTGCTTGAATGCACTTGTGATACGAACACGAATATATTCTCCTAAATCCCTGGAAAAGATTGATATAACTAAGATAATTAGATATTACAGTACTTAGGAATAACTCATGTATCTTAATAAGAGAGTGTATAAGTGTGTATTTACCTAAGTATATACATATAATTGATTTTTACTCCATGTCTCTACTGTATTTACTTATTTTTTCATTCATTAACACTTGTCATATCCTTTCTTATAACTAGGGATGCATTCAACATGTAAAATTTCCTCGCTTAGTAAATTATAATTGTCAACTATTTTCTTGCAACTACAAGAGTATTTCCCTTAAACCTACAAAAAGTTTTCTTCTTAGAATACTTCAAATTGTTACCTTTAGCTCTAGAGCCAATCATATCAAAGTATCACTCGCAATCAATTCTGTCCTATGGAGGAAATTTGAAAACATCACCACATCCCTCTTTTCCTTCCGGCTTCAAGTGGTGGTAAATCTCTTTCAGCCTTTCTTTATAATTGAGATTTATTTTCTCTTTGCTGTCTTTGAGCGTTCTCCAGTTTATTGATATTTTTTCATGAGTGGATTCAGGAGAGGCATTTCATATTCAAATTAGCCACTAAAATGCTTTTAAACATATCTTTGATCAACACACTGAAGGTCACCCTTATGTATACCTAGAAAGTACAGTGAATGCTGCCTTTACCATGAGTATATACATATCTGAAGGCAAATATGCTAACACATTAACCTCTAAATCTCTTTCACTCTAAAGTTCCTCTCTTGCTAGAGGAAGGTGCTTTTGCACTCATGCTGATATTTGTTGCATTACATTTTGATATAATGAACTTAATTAATTGCTCATCTCAACACCCCTTAATAGTAGACTATTAAGGTCGTGCCTAAGGTTTTCAAAATATTTTCATCTCTTTTTCTATTCATTATTTTGCATGACTTGCAAATATATATGAAAATGCTTTTACACCCTGTTGCAGAACTCCACTACTAATCTTGACCAAACTTAGTACAATGGAGAGTGGTGGTGTTCTTTGTGCTGGTGGTGTTAGTGGTAGTGGTGTTGGTGCTGTTTGTGGCTGTGCTGGGGATTTGTCCTCGTCTGACGCAAGCAAACTCATTTTTAATTTAAGAAATGAGTTGGCCGCAGTCAGGCAGGAGGTCAGATCCTTAGCTGAGGAGAACAGGGATCTGAGAGGTAAAGTAGAGGTGTTAACCAGGAAGGGTCGATTGAATAATGAAGACGACTGGAAAGTTGTGAATAAGGGTTCAACGAAAATGGTCCTTAAGAAAAATGATACTTTTAGACTACAGGTTGCTAATTCATTTAGGTCACTTAGAGATGAATGTGACAGTGGCGGCAGTAATTCTTCAGGAACCATAGAGTCAGATAGGTGTACTAGCGATCGTAAAAATGGAAGTGGGAAAAGCTCTCAGGTCAAGAGCCTAGGTAAGTCTCCCAAGGTCGGAGTAACCCATCTTCCGGATAAGTCTCGTTCTTTGGTAATTGTAGGGGATTCACTATGCAGATATGTAGACAGGAAACTCAGGCATAGAGTTAGAGGAAAATATTTTTTCCCTGGAGCAGGTATGAAGAAGGTGGGTGAGTCAATAAATAGCTGGATTGAGAAAAAAGATGTTGTTTGTTTGATAGCCGGGGGAAATGACGTGCAGGATGGTAGAAGTGAAGAGCTGATTAGGTTGTATAGACAAGCCCTGGATAAGATTAGGAAAAGGGGTGCAGTTCCTGTGATGTGTGGTATTCTCCCTAGGCTTAGCCAAAGTTCAGAGTGGTGGTCTCGAGCTATAGGAGTAAATGCTAGGATGAAAGTCTTCTGTCGGGAGAATAATATAGGTTTTATAGACGGGTGGGATCACTTCACTAGTCGTAAGCATATGTATGCAAGGGATGGAGTGCATCTTTCTAATTCAGGTGTCTCGGTATTGGCTGGTATGATAGACAGAGAGGTAGGGGGGTTTTGTTAGACACAAATAATGAAATGATTAATACTTGTGCAGAGAAATTAGTCAGTAAGGGTTCAGTAAATAGTGGGTCAAATAACTGGGAGTCTAAGGATAAGAACCATTTGTTACATAGAACAAATATTAACAAAAAGAATAGCCACAAGAAGGGTGAAGCTAGAGAAAGTTTAAAAGTATATTATACAAATAGCCGTAGTTTAGGTAACAAAATAGAAGAACTGAGAGCCATAGTATGTAGTGAGAGACCGGATATAATATGCATTAGTGAAAGTTGGATTAAATTAGAAAGCAAACACCTTAAAGCTGAGTACATAATTACAGGATATAAACTTTATAATGCTGATCGTAGTGCAGATAAAAGAGGGGGAGGGGTAATTATGTATATTAAAGATAGCCTCAGAAGCTGCATTAAGTCTGGAATTAAGACAAATCTAAATTCAGAAACCTTATGGGTTGAAATTAAAAATAATATAGAAAGTCTAGTTGTAGGAGTAGTCTACAGACCACCTGATCTAGATAATATAGAGTCGCAAGTTACATACGATGAAATTTCTAAAGTGAGCAGGTCAAATAGAGTTTGCATTGTAGGCGATTTTAATTTTAGACATATTAACTGGGAAACCATAACAGGTGATAGTAGCTCTAAGGAGTTTTTGGAAGTAGTAGAAGACAATTTCCTTTCTCAGCATGTACATGAAGCAACACGGGGAGTGAATACACTAGATTTAGTTCTTAGTAATAGAGAGAATATGGTTACAAATTTAGAAGTTGGTGAAAAATTGGGCAACAGTGACCATGATTCCATTAGATTTAACATAATTTTCAAGGAAACTATAAAGGAAAATAAGAATATTGTTCCAAACTTTAGAGCAGGAGATTTTGAGGGCTTAAAAACTAAATTATCTAATGAGGTATGGGAAGGGATTTCTGGGGTACAGATGTGGGTAGTTAATCCAGCAGGTCAGGTCGCAGGTAGCGGATTACCCCGAAATTTGGGTACCACATGCCAAGGATTATCACAAGATAAGATCAATACATTAAATTCTCTCACAGGAAAGAACAGCAGCCCGTCAGTTAATATAAATTTGGATGAGGAATATAACAATTTTGTCATGACTCTTAAGAATAGTCAGAGAGACTATATTCCCATGAAACATTGCAGATCAAGAAAAAATGACCCTAAATGGATGAACAATAGAATAAAGAATCTTATAGGTATTAAAAGAGGAATATACAGGAAACTAAAAAGAGGTGAAGAGCAGGTGAGGCAGCAATATATACAGTTAAACAGGGAAGTTAAAAAGATAGTTAGAGAGTCGAAAAGAAAATACGAAGTTCGAATAGCAGGAGAAGCTAAAGAAAATCCTAAAGGGTTTTATCAACATTATCAAACAAAATTTAAGGAAAAAGTCGGACCAATTGAAGTAGCCAATGGCCATATCACAGATGACGATAAAGTGATGTGTACATGTTTAAATGATTATTTCTTATCTGTATTTACAAATGAAAACTTGGAAAATATTCCGGAAGTAGAATCCATTTACAGAGACAGTCCCGATAATATACTTAGTTCAATAAATATTACGAGAGAGGAGGTAATAAAAGAAATAGATAAATTAAAGGCTCATAAATCTCCGGGACCTGATGGAATATATGCTAGAATATTAAAGGAATGCAAGGAAGAGCTTAGTTGTCCTCTAACTGCATTATTTAATAATTCAATAAAATTAGGATCGGTACCCATGGAGTGGAAATTGGCAGATGTGGTACCAATATTTAAAAAAGGAGAACGTGTTAAAAAGAATAATTATAGGCCGGTAAGTTTAACGTCAACAGTGGGTAAGATTCTAGAATCCATAATTGCAAATAAAATAAGGGCACATCTAGAATTACACAGACTGATAAAACTTTCACAACACGGGTTTCTTAAGGGTTTTTCGTGCCTTACAAACTTACTGTCTTTTTATTCAGAAGTTTACGAGGCAGTAGATTGTGGCAAAGAATATGATACAATATATCTAGATTTTAGCAAAGCTTTTGATAGAGTTCCTCACAGGAGATTAGTTAAAAAGCTGGAAGCTCATGGTATAGGAGGAGCTGTGCTCAGATGGATCAAACAATGGTTAAAAGACAGAAAACAGAGGGTTTGCATAAATGGAGAGAAATCAGAGTGGGGCTCGGTTACAAGCGGGGTACCACAAGGCTCGGTACTGGGTCCTCTGTTGTTCATCGTATATCTAAATGATCTGGATTCGGATATCAGTAGTAACCTAAGTAAATTCGCAGACGACACTAAAATAGGTAGAACTATAAATGGAAAAGAAGACATTCATGCTTTACAGGAAGATCTAAATAGATTATCTGAATGGTCGGACAAATGGCAAATGGAATTTAATGTTGAAAAATGTAAAGTAGTTAAAATGGGTACTATAAAAGACAATACTAGTTATAAGCTAAATAACCATGAAATCATGAGTTCTCAGTGTGAAAGGGATTTGGGAGTTCTTGTGAGTAGTAGTCTTAAGCCAAGAGAGCAATGCACAGCAGTCAGAAATAAAGCAAACAGAATTTTAGGATTTATCTCAAGAAGCGTCAGCAATAGGACGGAAAAAGTTATTTTGCAGCTCTATCTTGCATTAGTTAGGCCCCATTTAGATTATGCTGTGCAATTCTGGTCACCCTATTATAGAATGGAAATTGAATCCTTGGAGAGAGTGCAACGAAGAATGACCAAGATGATACACAATATCAGAAATCTACCATATGAGGACAGATTAAAAAAACTTAATCTACATTCTCTAGAGAGGCGAAGAGTTAGGGGGGATATGATTGAAGTGTATAAATGGTTTAAAGGGATTAACAAGGGAGATATTAATAAAGTTTTAAAAATTCATGATCAAACCAGAACTCGTAATAATGGATTTAAGCTTGATAAATTTAGGTTCAGAAGGGAAATTGGTAAAAATTGGTTTGGTAATAGAGTAGCTGATGCATGGAACAAGCTTCCTAGTATGATAGTAAATGCCAATACCTTAGACACCTTCAAATGTAGATTAGATAGACATATGACAGAGGTAGGGTGGGTATGAATAGGTTAGTGCTTATTAGAAAAATCATAAAAAGAAAAACAGAATAAATAAGTAGAGTAGAATAGAATAGGTTAGACATGCTGAAAATACAATTCAAAAATGGAGCTGCCTCGTGTGTGCCAGTAGGCATGTTGCAGTGTCCTCTATTCTTATGTTCTTATGTTCTTATCCAATGTGATACTGCCCCTCTTACTCAGACCCTATGCTCCCTTCCACATATATGAGTTTTATTCCAGGATAAGAATTACACCTATCCTTTCCATTACTTGAAGCTTGCTAAAGTTTGTCTTGTATAATTAACTTAAACACCTCAAAATCTCTGAATATGCAATCTGGAATATTCTCTCTCTCTCTCCTAATAGGAGGCAAAATTATAATAAAGGTAAAACAAATTTGTTGATGTAAACCTGCCTTTTACAAAGACGTGCTTATCATGAAATAAAAGTTACCAGACTCCAGGTGAATGGAAATGTGCTTTCTCAGTAATTTCTCAAATACTTTGTACTCTATGCTTGTCAATAGAGCTGGCTTACATCTGACAGCTGTCTCTCTCCTCCAGTTTTGAAGATATGTGAAATATTTGTTTATTCAAACATCTTGATATCTTTAATTTTCAAATGACTTTTCACAATATGCAGTGCTAAAGATAATGAGGCAGTATATTTTTTACGTACATAGCTTATAAGGATTAATCATCGAGTCCCTTATAAGCATCTAACTCCATTTAGTATAAAAGGTAAGTTTCGGAGGTATTGACCCTGGTTCTCTGGATGAAATTATCACCACTTCAATAGTGGGGGGTGAAATATCCTCTACTATATATTTCAACGGAAACTTTTAGTTAAATTCATCGTTTATCTTTATATGTCTAGGTTAAACTTCGGTCTTCTATTTCCAACTTTATAACTTATATAATATCCCTCTGACAAAGCTGGGGAAAAATCCATGAATTTTATTATATCAGGCTGTTAGTTAGGTAACTTTACCCCAAATGAAGATGAGAGTTGACAATGGAAATGATTTTTCTATTATTTTGGATATTTCAATGCTCTGTCTCTGTGTCACTTATTTTTGGGTATGTAATAAAAGTTACCGCAGTTAGAGTTCTGTATTTGGGAATGTATGGCAAAAGGTTTGTCATGACTGTTAGGGCATAATATGGCATCAACTTTAGCGTTACCTGGGAGTGTCGTAACAACCAGACCTACGTTATATATTACTTGACCTTTTACTAATCCTAATAATATCTTTTGTTTTGAAATAATAAAAACAAACTAAATACATTCTCTCTTGTAGTATTATTTTATTTGGTTAGTTACACATATATCCGAAACGAGAGACGACTCCTGTGATGTAAGAACGGTGCAGGGGAAAAATGTTTCTCATATTACCTTCCTTTTTTAGTTTCGTCAAGAGGCCACTTCTCAAGAAGTTTTAGAAAGTTGCGATAACTATTTCTTGACATAACTGTCCACTAAATTTAATAACAAACCAATCACTGATAAGGGAAATAATTGGAAATTTTGATATAGAACAGCCTTGACTAGACTGTACCAAAGGCTGTAGAGACTTCTTCTTCTTGTGGCACGTGCAGGAAGGAAAGGTTGACGAGGACAGCTGATAAAAGGCCGACGGAAATGAGAACATTCTATCAGTAAAATCATGTAGTCACCGTGGCTCAAGCGGTAGCGTCCGCGACTCTGAGGCGTCAGGTCGAGGGTTCGCGCCCCGTTACGGTCTGAGGTTAGCAAGGGCATGCACTCAGAGTAACGATTACACCTGCCAAAACAAGTCCTTCGCAAGAAGGCAACCGTCCTAGCCCTTGGCAGAAAAGGGAGTCCATGACGTAAAACCGGAACTATCAGTAAAATCAAAAGCTAGTATTTAAGAATGAACAAATTGTGTAAGGAGCCAACGTATATTCATTCATAAATTTGTTTGCTTTTATCCATTTACTTGTTTTGTGTTTATTTGTTTATTGACAAATGCACTATTGATATTAAATTTCATGATATCCTGCTTAAACTTTCATCTTTATTTAAATATATCCTTATGTACTATGAATTAATGTAAATTGGAAATAGATGAATAAAGTATGTTGTATAGTCTCTTTGGTTACAGCGCTGGAATCGGGAACTGACACACCCGTAGTCGATGCCACCGCGAGATGTTAGGAAGGGCATCCAACCTGTATTATATTCCTCAGCTCTAATTTGTCTGTGTCCACCCCCATTCCAATAGGGATTAGCACATAACAAATGTCTTGAATATATTTCAAGACAGTTTATTTGTACGTACATTATGTAAGTGTTATTTTGCATATAGTTTCGTTTATTGTAACGTAAGTGCATGAATGTATACTTTTAGACTTAGCATGTATACTTATTAATTTCTATCATGTATACATGTATATTCGTATGTATAATGTGTAGTTTATTACGGAGGCTGGCCGTAGAAGACGTGGAGAAAGGAATGTAGGTCACTAATGGATTTTAGCCATTAACCCTTCACCTCCTTGATAACGTTTATTGCATCGCCTCGTTGAACAAAGAACTGTTGTAAGCAAGTCATAACTCAACTTAGTCCTAGTACCAAGGACCCCGACAAACTAGAGGAGTTTGTGGGACTTTCTTATAAAGTTAGTTGCCGTCGTGAGATGCTACGAGGCACTCATTCTTACTGTGTTTGTTGACAGTGCTTATAAGTGTATAATTAGTTGTTCTCGTGGGGCATTACGAGACACTCAAGTAGAAGAACGTGATAGAGATCTGTGGATCAGAAGATACGTTTTTGATTCGGAGTCCCGTGATTGCTGACGACATCAGGGTTGTCCGGACAGATGAGTACAGATACATTGTATTTCTAACAATATTTATAACTACGTGTGAGGGACAGAATGAGCTCATTTAATTGAACACTCGTAGGTAGAATGTATGTTAGAAAATGTATTATTCTGTATGAGGAAGTTTTAATTTAAGGTGAGGAGAGTTTATTTAAATATTCACATATCAGCAGTTCATAAACCCCCATATAAAATATTTGCATGTATGTTTATGCATGTAATATTAATTATATTTTATTGGTAGAGGATTTAATTTTGAGATCGTGGTAGGCCTCTACTGAAGCCGTGTCAGGATTTCCGAATTTAGGGGGTTATAAGATCGAAGGGTAAATAACACACAGGAAATCCTCCACAGCTTTTGGTCCTTCGAACCGGATGAGAATTGGTGTGGTAATGGTGAAAATAGTGTACATTTTAGATAAGCTCCCACCTTGTAAGAAGTTAGTGTAAAACTCTACGGTTAAAATCGTCCACATTTCAGCGAAAACAGGGAGGAGCATTGCATGTATTTGCATGAATATTGCAAATATAACTTTGAAATTTAAGTGGTTGTTGAAATAAATAAGAGAATCCATTTCCCACGTGGATAAAGCGTTTCTCTATCTGTGGAAACGAAATATACTTTCGTAGTTGAGCGTCCATTAAGTAATTTGGATATTAGTACCCAATTTCGGCTGGGTGAACAGTGGTTTTTAGGGATTTGTGTGTTTACATATTTCCCATTTAACGATATCTAGAATGTCGTATTGATTCCTTTGTTTACGTAAATAAACAGAAGGTAGTGACCCACCTACTGCTAGGTGCACAGTGTCGTTTGAGGAACAGTGTGGTTTGCATTACACTTTCCATTTACTGTTGCTGACTTAACAGTGTCGCTTAATTGATGAAAAGTGTGTTTTACACTTTGAGGATTGGCGTCATAATTGACGGAATTAAATAACTGTATGTTATTATCTTGAGATTTTGGAAGATTGTCCTTTGATACTCTTTACAGAGTGAATGTTTGTTGCATTGTGGATGCATAAAGAAGATCGTGGATTCTTTGATGATAAAATTGCATCAACTATTTGTTTGTTGTTTTATGTTCTATTTGCTTTCTCAATATGTCGGTTAAACCTGAGGCATTAAAACGCCTTCGGGAATTGGTTCAACGTGATTGTGTTCAGTGTCAAACAGAACTTGCCAAAGATGATGAGACACTTGTTGTTAATTATTTAGAAAGATGTCACCATACGCTAACAGAAAGATTCGGAAGATATGATAGGAAATATGAAGAATATGTCGAGAATAAGCCCCTTAAAAGGGATTCTGAAGAGGAGGATACAGAACATGACAATCTAGCTGAAACAGTAAATGATATTAGCTTAGCTGTCCTAGAACGGATTCGTAAGTTAGGAACTATGAAGAGTACTCGAGCTCCTAGTTCCGAGAGTTCAAGCCTCCCCAGTGGGCAACCCTCACCTAAATTTCCTGAAGTAAAGTTACCACAGTTCTCTGGAAACTATGATGAATGGAACGAGTTTTGGGATACGTTTGATAGTTTAGTACATAATACTTCTATGGCAACTATGACAAAGTTTACCATCTTGAGAAATGCCCTTAAAGGAGATGCAAAAGACACCATAAAGGGATATCCTGTTGCTAGTGAGAGTTATGATGAATGCATTCAACAGCTGCAAGCTGTTTATGCCAGCAAGGACAGGATTGTACGAAATTTAATGAGGAAATTGGTAAAAATACCAACTCCCTGTTCTAATTATTCATCACTTTTTAAGTTCAAGCAGGAAGTAGAAGCCATTACTCGAAGTCTGAAAAATTATAGAGACATGGAGAACACTGACTGGGTGTTTTCAGAACTCGTGATGATGAAATTGCCAGAAGATGTTGAGAACTGGATTAGCATAAAAATAGACACAAAATATCCTACATATGAAACCCTCTTGAAGGAACTGGGAAAATATGTATATCATATAGAGGGCAACAATACTAAAGGTAACACAAAGGGTGAGACCCAAACTTACCAGAGAAATGAGACCCAGTCCTATAAAAAGAATATGGGTAGTTATGGTGCTACTGCAAATGTAGTAAATAGTAAAACAGAATGTGTATTCTGTGGTTGGCAAGGTCATAAGTCTGAACAGTGTAATAAAGTAGTAAGCATAAATGAACGCAGAGACAAATTGAGAGACAATAACAAATGTCTGAGATGTACTCAGTCAGGGCATTATGCAAATGAATGTTACACTCAGTTAAACTGTAAGAAGTGTAAGAAAAATGGTCATCATGCAGCCTTGTGTTATGAACAAGAGTCAAAATTTCGTAGAAGGTTTGAAGAACCTACATTTCTGAATGAACAGTCAGAAAATGGTTCAAATATAGATGAGTCAAGCAATGAGCCAGAACATTCTGACTCAGAAAAGGACAAGAAACATGTTGGTGTGATGACTATGAAGGCAGTACAAAGGCAAATGGTGAAGCCGAATTTACCTTCATGTGCTCTGCCTACTGCAAGTGGAAAAATAAGCAGCTCAAAGGGAAATCTTTGGGTAAATACTAGGTTATTCTTTGATACAGGTTCCCAGTGTTCCTTTATAACTAGGGAATTAGCTGAAAGGCTTAAATTAAGCCCAGTAGATGAAATGTCTCTTGGTATTGATGCATTTCGTTCTGAGACGAAGGAAGGAAGTTTTCCTGTCGTAAATGTAGTTATCAAATTGGGGAAAAGAAGAGCCAGAGTTAAATTACTCGTAGTTGATGACATGGTAATTAGCATCCACACTCCAGGACTAGCAAAGGCTGCAAATGTGTTAAAGTCTAATGGTCACAAGTTGGCTGATGAAGATATTTATAGTGATGTACTGGACAACATTGGCATTGTTATTGGTGCCTTACATTTTAGTCAGTTTGTTAGTGGTATTAACAAGTGGGATGTCTATACTTTGATGGAAACACCAGGTGGTGTCATGTTGTATGGCCATATTCCTCGTGATACTCAACATGGGTCCAGTAGTGTACAAAACCAACTTGTTATGCGAGTAGGAACACAGTTATTGCCTACTACAACGCAAGAGTTGATTGATGAGGCCAAAGGGCCAGTTAATAAGTTGTTGAGTGAAGAGGCCATAGAGCCTGTTAATAAGTTGTTGAGTGAAGAGGCCATAGAGCCTGTTAATAAGTTGTTGATTGAAGAGGCCATAGAGCCTGTTAATAAGCTGTTGATTGAGAAGGCCATAGAGCCTGTTAATAAGTTGTGGGAGCCAGAGAGTATTGGAGTAAAACAAGAAGTGCATTACGAAGATAAAACTACACTTAGAAGTTTTACAGAGTACGTTCCCTTGAAGCCTATCCACACTCCTCTCCTACACAATTTTCAGAGTGCCTTTGGACAAATGAAGTCTCTAATAGAACAGTTGGAGGAAATATTGGAGAATGTTCATGTGGGTAATTTGTTGGATGCTTGTACCAGTGAAGAGACACAGTATGATATATGCAATACTGCAGATGTAGAGTGGGAAAAGGCCAAAATATCACTGCAAGCATTGAATTCCAACAATGCAAGACCTCAAAGGATACTGGATCAGCGACTTCCTAAAGAATCTAGATCTCCTAACGTATCAATCTTTAGTTTAATCTGGAATATAAATACAGACAAGTTGTCGTTGAAAGGTCTGAAGGCTAGAGATGAAGTGCTGACCAAACAGAAACTTCTGTCACTGGTGGGTATATTTTTGGACCCCTTAAGTCTAATATCACCCTTACTAAGAAGAGGGAAATTTCTCATTCAGAGAGCTTGGTCTGAAAAGCTCTCATGGGAATATCTGTTGTCAGAAGTATACGAAGAGGAATCATCAAATTATGAAAGATCTGAACATCAAGCTGCCCAAAGGGCTAAAGAATTGTGGGCACGCATAAGCTTTGATGATAAATTGTAGTACTGATGGGGAGACCCTCCATTTTTTCCTTTTTGGAGGGGCCCAGGATGTCTTGAATATATTTCAAGACAGTTTATTTGTACGTACATTATGTAAGTGTTATTTTGCATATAGTTTCGTTTATTGTAACGTAAGTGCATGAATGTATACTTTTAGACTTAGCATGTATACTTATTAATTTCTATCATGTATACATGTATATTCGTATGTATAATGTGTAGTTTATTACGGAGGCTGGCCGTAGAAGACGTGGAGAAAGGAATGTAGGTCACTAATGGATTTTAGCCATTAACCCTTCACCTCCTTGATAACGTTTATTGCATCGCCTCGTTGAACAAAGAACTGTTGTAAGCAAGTCATAACTCAACTTAGTCCTAGTACCAAGGACCCCGACAAACTAGAGGAGTTTGTGGGACTTTCTTATAAAGTTAGTTGCCGTCGTGAGATGCTACGAGGCACTCATTCTTACTGTGTTTGTTGACAGTACTTATAAGTTTATTATTAGTGGTACTCGTGAGACGTTACGAGACACTCAAGTAGAAGAACGTGATAGAGATCTGTGGATCAGAAGATACGTTGTTTGATTCGGAGTCCCGTGATTGCTGACGACATCAGGGTTGTCCGGACAGATGAGTACAGATGCAATGCAGATTTACCGTATTTCTAACAATATTTATAACTACGTGTGAGGGACAGAATGAGCTCATTTAATTGAACACTCGTAGGTAGAATGTATGTTAGAAAATGTATTATTCTGTATGAGGAAGTTTTAATTTAAGGTGAGGAGAGTTTATTTAAATATTCACATATCAGCAGTTCATAAACCCCCATATAAAATATTTGCATGTATGTTTATGCATGTAATATTAATTATATTTTATTGGTAGAGGATTTAATTTTGAGATCGTGGTAGGCCTCTACTGAAGCCGTGTCAGGATTTCCGAATTTAGGGGGTTATAAGATCGAAGGGTAAATAACACACAGGAAATCCTCCACAACAAACATAATGTGTGGCTGAACAAGGGACAGTATGATAATAATAATAATAATAATAATAATAATAATAATAATAATAATAATAATAATAATAATAATAATAATAATAATAATAATAATAATAATGCTTACACATTCCCAGTTAGGAAAATGCCTTATATAAATAGGTTATTCATATATATATATATATATATATATATATATATATATATATATATATATATATATATATATATATATATATATATATATATATATATATATATATATATATATATATATATATATATATATATATATGTACAGAGGAGCATAATAGGGAAGTGAAGACTAATATATAAATAGATAGATAGATAGGTATTTGTCTTTAATATTAGAGAATTGTTTGATTTATGCACGAAGGCCAAGATCTCCTGTTGCGTCTCCATCTCTTGAGTCATTCGTGTTGACGTTGTCTTTTTCATCTGGCAACTCGCAGTGCATGTGTAAACAATGGCTAGTCAGAGTTTAATTTATCTAGTCCTTTCATCTTTTATCTTTATTTTAGGACATTGTAGAGACATAGAGAGGGAATTGACGGTGGAAGTGAAACCGGGAGCAGAAGAATGTTTCTACGAAATGATAAAATCGGGAGAGACGGTCGACATCGAATATCAGGTTTGTAATCTCGATTATCTCACTCGTTCCCCAATTATCGTCTTTTTGTTAATTGTGGTATTAACGCTCATTATTGATTATGACTATAATATGTGATTTTTCTAATTATATTCCCAGAGAATGAGTGATTTTGCTAGCCCGAAATTATTATGTTTGGTGAGGTGACTTACCATGTAAAAATGAATAACCTTAGCTGAGCTTCCAGTGATTACCTATTATTACAGCGTCCGAAATTGCCCTCAGAATAGATTGTTTTAATTAGTGCATCATTATAAAACAAAATTTCAGTGTCCAAATGAAGATTTACAATCCCTGAAATGAGGGTTATGACCACCGAACTCGCCTTTCTTAACCTAACTAATATCACCAAACCTAACCCAACATAATATTAGATATGGCTGTTACTATCTAGACCCCATTTTCTCATTTGGGCTTTGCTTCCAGATCTCCTTCAGCTTACTTGACTGGTTTTAAAGTATCAGTCGTTTTGTCAATGCATTAAAACATATTTTTTTTTTTTATAAATGTTTAGTTCTTCTCAGAAGAGAATAAAATGTACCAATATAAAATTAATGTATTGTAACTACAATATTATTACCAAATATCTAATTTTCAAAGCATTAGAAAGAATGTGAAAGTAATCAAGGAGATTTCTGGATAGCTACCTGGTAGATGAATAACAATGTCAAAATACTTATCTGTTTCCTTACTGGAAGCTTTATAAAATAAATTGATATCAATATGAAAAAAATAACATAATTAATGCTTAAACCAAGGCCATTTGGCAAGAATCTCACTATTATATTGGCAGGCAAAGCCTATTAGGGAACTAGGTTCAAAGGTCAAAGCATATAGTGAAGTTTGCAGAATGAAGAAGCCGGAATACCCTATTGGACCTTCAATAACAAGGTATCTTCATTTAAACTAAGAATTAATTCCTATCCTTTTCTGAAGTACATACCCCAATCTCCTCCAACGAAATTCAGGAGAGATTTCTGAAGAAATCCTATTCTATAATGAATACATGTTCTCCAGGAGTAACCTTACATTCCCAAAGATGGAAGTACTTTGGAATGGGAGTGAAAAGTCATTGCAAAAGAATTAAGAAAGTTCAGGAAGAGAATGTTTCCTATTTGAAAGCATCCCCATGATTTCTAGAAAGAGAATTGAGCAAATAGAGAGTTCAACAGGCAAATAGTAGACCACATTTTATTTTAGAATATAGTAACTTTGTTCATATGCCTACACTTGAAAGCAATATTAATCAAAGAGGGAAGATAGAACATCAAATTATAAATACCTCCCTAGGTAAGAATATTTACAAACAGGAAAGAGAAGATTAGTTCTATTAATTTTGACCAGGAAGAGAAGATTTGAAAAAGACCTGGCCAGGTAGGGTTCCACACTTTGAAAATTGTACCCAAGTACGTGATTGTTAGTACAGTTTTTAAGGGATATCTTATGCCTGGGTAGGCCAATACTAAGAGTCGATGTTATTCCCACATTGACTCTGCATAGATGAACTTCTGGAAGGTCTTTATATGCGATTTATGGTAAATATTTTGTAGATGTATTGTTCGTAAAAGAATAAAACATATGATATGTAATTTTATATGTATTGAGAATTATAAGATAGTAAACATGAAAAGAAGTGCCAGGGATAAAAATGGGAAAATCAAAAGACAATAAGAAAACAAAATTACTATGCAAGAGCATGCTTACTTCTAATGTGTTTAGGTCAAGTGAGCCTAAAAAAATAGACAGCATTATTGAATTTAATGGAATAAATTTCCTTAACTTTCTGGTAGCATCTTGTCTAGAGCTAACAGCCTTATGATCTGTTGCCTAATAGCTCAAAGGCATTGTGGAGCCATGGTTTAACTAAGACACATATCATTAATTAACTTCATGTTACTTTTCTTCTTTTCAAAGCACTTATTTCAAGATAAGTAAAGGTAACAGCAACATCTTGAAAAAAAAATTATATGCAATATTACTTTTGAATATATAAAATAAGTAATTTATTGTTTTTATCTGAAATCGTTTTAGGTAATAGATGGCGGCCAAGGTGAATTAGACATAAACTTTTACATTGCCGGGCCCACTGGAGTGATTCTTATTCAGGATCTTCGGAAAGGAGAAGGCACCCACAGGTAAGAGATTCATAAATTTCTGTAGCTACCGTAATTATATTTCATATTGAACATGCCAATGTCTGTTGTTAATAACCTTGTAAAACTTAAAATGAGGATTTAGTAAACTAGGTTAATAGCATAACTACGAGCAGTATTCATATCTTTCTTCTCCATTATAAAGTTTTAATAATGCCAAATCATTCCCAAAATAAAAATACTCTCTTGGCAGGATTTTATAATCACAATATAATAAGTGATCCCTTAGAAATGGCCCAAAGCATATAATGTGTTATACCAGATCTAACTTTTAATATTATTGGTTTTCACATGTGCAATAAGGGATTATCCTTTTTACTAGATATTTATTTATTAAACTTGATATTATCCTATTTTTATGTAAAGATAGGTAAATCTAAGTGACAGCTTTCCAAACTAACACCAAAATGAACATTTGCAATCTAACTTACTCACCCATCAAGTCTGAATAATATATGCGTTTTGTTAAACATTTTGTTTTATTTACCAAGATTAACACTGCTCGTACTGTATGAGAATTATGAGTTTTTTAAAGCAAACTCAAAACTCGATGGAGGAGCTTTATCATAAACCTGATGGTGGCTTTTTCTTTACTTTTTTCTATTGATTAATTGTGTGAGCCGTGGCAGTACTTGTGGATAAGTAATGAAGTATATGAATACTTGGGAGGTGTTGAAATAAATTGGAAAGCCATCTTTTTTTTCTTGTCTATATTTGCTTTGCTTCTAAACCTCTCTTGGATTGGGTAAATAGTGGAAGCTGATTCACTATTGAGTATTGTGAAAATGCATTTTTTTAAAGTAAAAACTAATAAACATGAAATGCAGATATTCTATCAATAGATAAAGATGTCGATAAATTTGCTATGCGAGGCAAATAAGAGGAACAATAATAAATGTGGCATTATTTATTATTTTTACATTTATTGGGGTCTTACCTCTTAGTATATTTCTGATGCATTTTATAGAGTATGTTTATTAAGTTCTTTTGGAATGCATTACATCAACCTCATTCGTTTCCATTTTTGCACTTGTTTGAGTGATGTTTTCTACGGTTTTCTTCATGTAAAATATATAAATCGGCGAAAAGAATATTGTTAGTGTTATAATACTGTATATGCAGGATGAAATGACTCATTAATTTATAAAATGTGGCTCTGCTAAGACCTCCTCTGTTGAAAGCAATTTTTAAATGGAGATAGTATGACTGATGGCTGCACTATGAAAATGCATAGCCTTATTACAGTCACCCTTGGCTGCTAACACTAGCCCATAAATAAGTTTTATTCATACTTAAAATCCCTCCTGTTGCCATTTCCCATGCCCAGGGTTTGTTTCTTCCATACTTTGATTTCTCTTTAATAGTGTATGCTTAGTTATTTTCAGAGCTAGAGGGATCCTTCTTTGGAATATGGGCCTCTATCGAGAGGGATCCAATATCAGTCCATATTCACAGTCACCCTTTCAGCCTTTTCTCTTTTTCCCTGATTGATCTCTCATCCGACTTTTGAACCTCAGTTTTGTAAGCCCAACTCCAGAATCTATCCTTTTCTCAGTGCTTTGAGATAGATGTTTGAATTTTTATAGTTGTCTGGTGTTACTGGAGGGCATTCATCATATCCTCATTGCATTTTTACTTAAGTTCTTTTTTGGAGTCACTAAATAGATGAGGATAAGCCTGGTACTCTAATTCTCTCCTCACTCTGGATACCATTTTTATCTGACACAGTAGTGGAAAAGACTCATGACTTCAGAATGGATTTGTCATACTCTGCGGAAGATTGCATTGACCATAATCTCTTTATGGGGGTTCCAATCATGATCTTTCGTGAAACTTTTTGTGTATCCTTAACTAATAGAACAAGTTTTGAGGAGGCGTGTAAAATTTTCATATTTTCTTTCATGGATCGTTTGTTCGATCTCCAAATTATCAAAGGTCTAAAGATGAGCTGTGTATCTTGTATCTGTAAGGTTGACCCTTGGGCTTTCATTTTTAGACATATTTAGTCTGTATCTTGTATACTTGCAAAATTATCACGTGCAACAAGGTAGCTTTTTTAAGCTGTTAAAATCATTTTCTCTCATGGATATAAGCTCGTGTCCTGTTAAACACTTTCCTTTGGCAATGCAGGGTGTATTTGGATACCCAGTATCCTCGGAACTACTGCCTATTTCTTTGGCATCATTTATATAGCTCCTTACAAGACCATTAAGGAGAGTTTGTTATAAAAATTTTAGGACTATCTAAAACTTAGTTATCTGGCACTGGCTCAGTGGAAAGTGGCTTTGCATTTATATTCTCTTGATAAAATTCCCATTCCACCTATTGAAAGAGTAGTGAATATCACAACATAGTTCTCTAATGACTATCATTATAATGTAGTATAATTGTTATTCACCTGTTACACTTGTCTTTTATGAAACTAAAATGAGTACAGTATATGGAAAATTAGCAGATCCTATGTTTGGAATTGCTGATCATGCTGGTAGCTTCTTTTGGGACGAATTGTCTGAAAGAAAATGTGCATGCATTGATCTATGTATGTTTAAATTTTAGGCTAATCAAATTTTATATCAAATATCTTGAGAACAAAGTCTAATAGGCAATCTTTCTCTTAAAAGAGTTTTTCTCATGCATTTTCAGAACTACAATAACAGAGGAAGGTGATTACAAGATTTGCTGGGACAACAGCTTCTCACATTTCAACTCTAAAACTGTGTTTTTTGGACTTATGATTGAGAATGATTATGATGATGATGATGATCTTTGGGACGATGGTTTGGATGCTAGTGTCACTGCTGAAGAGCTCTATGAGATGAAAATTGAGGATATTAAGGTCAGCGACTCTATATTAACTTATTGAGGTATTATCCTTTTATTTAGTAGAGAAAGAAAATAAATTAGTTTTTTGAAGTGTGTATATATATATATATATATATATATATATATATATATATATATATATATATATATATATATATATATATATATATATATATATATATATATATATATATATATTTTCAAGACCGATAATCTGTGTGTTTCTGTGTGATATCCTATGTCTGTGAGATCTGAAATGAAGAGAAGAATTTAGGTATTTCTGCACATTTAATCTCTGCTAATTCCTCAATGTGATTCGTATTGATATGTCACAGATTACAGTTCCAGCTATATATGTTTGGGCAAGTATGGCATTTACAGTTAAATGTGATCTCGCCCTTGAGTAAGCTATCTTGAAATTTTTGAAAAATGCTTAATTGATTACAAATTTAAAATGGGCTATAGAAACGCATCAGTACGTACATTTTATTTGGTGACACATCGTTTCAATTTCCTTAAGTGAATTTTTGTTTTGGAATCTTTATGATGTGTTTAAGTTTCATTGTAATGACCATCTTTAGCATGCACATATTTTTTTAACCATTCCTGCAGTTGGCTATATAGATATGGAGCAATAAATAGGATGCACGTGCTTTTGACTAAGTGACAGAGATTTATCCCATTATGATATGGTGTGAGCTATATGCTCAGATGTTGACAATTTGTTGTCGTATTTTCAGGATGCAATGGACAGAATTCGAGGTCACCTTACAAAGTCTCGATTTATGCAAGATCAACTACGAGCTTATGAAGCTCGAGACAGAAATGTTGCTGAAAATAACTGCACAAAAGTTAATACATGGTCTTTGATTAACATATCTGTTATGATTGTTACTGGTTTTATACAGGTAATGGTTTTTCTATTTTGTGTTTCTTTTCTAGAAATAGAAAAAAAAATTTCATCTGTGCATGCTTGCATACTTAAGCATATACACATACATACATAATACATTCATACATACATACATACACAACATATATATATATATATATATATATATATATATATATATATATATATATATATATATATATATATATATATATATATATATATATATATATATATATATATATATATATATATATATACAGTCATGCCTCATTTTACGTCATTAATATGCTCAAAGATTCGCAACGTAAGTAGAATAAATCATTTATAAATTATGTAGACCCTTGTAAACCCTTATGATTAACAACCCGTTAACATCATTAATGCAATAAGTTGTTCAATCGTCCAGCATTTTTCGTCTTTTTAGCATATTTACAGTATGCATTTAAGCTTTCAGATTTATTCATTATTGTTTTTATAACTTATTTATGCGTAATTTAGCACTTCATTATTTTACTTTTTTCTATTCTGTACAAATGTGAAGTACTCTATGTACATACTCAGTATTTTATTAATTTGTTAAGCTTGTAAATGGTTTTATACATTATTTAATACATTTAAAGTTTACTTTTATGTGATTTTGCACTTTTTATTGTTTTTTATATACTGTTCAGTTATTCACTATGCTTTACGATGTACATATATTTTTTTAAGCTTTTAGATAATTTAATGTATTTATTTATATATTTTAGAATTTAATTTTCTGTGATTTTGCAGTGTTTAATGTTTAATCTCGACCATGTTTTAACCTTAACTGTACTTCCCAATTTCTTTTCAAATTAGGGATCACCCATAAATTTTTGCAGAAATACTTTCTTGGCTGATCCCTCCATGTTTAACATAGTCCATCTTATCTTTGCCTTACTGCAGTAGAAGAGTGTATGCTATATTCCAATACATTTGTACTACCTCCTTCTCAAAATAGACTTTGATCAATTCATGCAAGATCACTACCACCTCTCTCTCTGCCCCTTTTCAGATACTTGGTAGCAACATCAGTAATAGTATTTTTTTTTGGATTTAACATTTCCTCTTAATACGTACTTTCCTTCATTTTTCCTGGATTTGTGTTCACTATGCCAGCTACCTAAACTTAATATAATTATTGTATCGTTAATTATCTTCATTCCTTTATATTACTGGTGATCCTTCTAAGAGGGGCGGAACAAGTATATAATTGATCCATAGTCTTTTTTTATGCATTGCATAAAGAATCAGTCC
The DNA here is from genome assembly GCA_037179515.1 of Halocaridina rubra. Classification (NCBI taxonomy): domain Eukaryota; kingdom Metazoa; phylum Arthropoda; class Malacostraca; order Decapoda; family Atyidae; genus Halocaridina; species Halocaridina rubra. The sequence continues at coordinate 26,767 of JAXCGZ010007919.1, read as the reverse complement.
AGTGGCTTCACAGACCGCAATATGGACGTTATATTTTTCACGTGAAAATTCTCTTTCATTACAGGTTGTGTTACTGAGGAGTTTATTTGATGATAAATCCCGGCTACATGGCATTTGGAAGAAAGGTTCTACTTCGGCTTTGTCCTAGTTTAGGTTAATTTTATTATTTTTCATATTCAACCTATTAAGTTGATAAAATCATGTGCCAGTGAATGATTAGATTGCTTGACATATTGTTTTCCAGCTGTAGGATTTCTACTTGTAATTTGCTGAATATGAATTCTTTAAACTGAACATATTTTTAAAATTCAAAACAGTTCATGCCATCATTTCCACCTATTCACCTCGAATATTATACCTTGTTTTTATTTTTTAAGAAAAAGAACTTAACATAGGAGACATATACCAACACTGTATGTCATAAGGAGGCACAGTGAATGTATGATGTGTTTTCAGTAATTTTACAGATTGCAGTAATGTCATCCAGTCCTGAAATATGTATGCTCATCAACATATTTTATTTCCTCAGTGCTCAACTTCTTATGCTGGTATATAAATATAGATTATTTTACATATTGATGAAGTCTCAGAAAGAATACTGCTACTTAACTGCCCATGCATAGCCATCATTCTCTGATAGATGTGTGTTTGTTCGGAGAACATAACCTTTTATTTAATATCACTTAAAGTCAAGTTAATTACTTCCAACATAGTAGGGACTTTGCAATAAGTGGTGCTTATATATGTAGTATTGATATCACTTATTTGCATTAATGCAGCTAGAAATTTCACTTCCTAGAATATTGTGCTGCTTAGGTTTATGAACCTAATGTTTACTGCAAGCTTCTTGAAGATCGTATTTATTGTTTCTTTTGTTTAATTTACTCATCAGATCAGAGAATTAATCATGTTTTCAGTCCTTGGTGTTAAAAAGAGAGAGGAAGCAAAGATTGACGATCTTCTCGTTTTAAAAATATAATTTTTCTTGCTGCAGAGCAAATATTAAATAGCCAAGGATAAGCTGGATATGATGAGGCTTGGGTGTGTATTTCTCAGTTGTGGTCTCTAAGCTGACTTCAGTATGATCAGTTGTCATGGTAAAAAAGTGTATTATAATATAACCTATTTATGAAAGATATATATATATATATATATATATATATATATATATATATATATATATATATATATATATATATATATATATATATATATATATATATATATATATATAATAATTTTTATTATGGCACCTAAATCTATGGACTGAAGACCAGTCATGTTGACCATGTTGTTATAATATACGATTTTCTTATAAAGATAAAGCGAAATATCTTGCAAACAGATAGAGTACTTTTTTCACATATTACTTAATCACTGTACTTAGAATTTTATTCAAATGCACCTTTTTCCATATGGAGATAATTTTTACACTTGGCACTCTCTATTTGGAAGGTATGCGGTTGTATAGGAATGTAAACTTCATGAATCTTCATTTATTTAAATTATAAATTGCTGTAGGAAGCATGAGGAAGGATAGTAATGCATTTTGTGTAAGTGCATTGAGGGCAATAGTTGTTGAGTCATTTGTTGTGAGTGATGAGTCTTCAATCAGCATGGGAAGTTAAGAGTATTTTTTTTCTGCTGATATAGCATAGCATATGCTCTTTATCTTTTTATTTATTAGTTTTGCATTTAATGCACAATTTGGAAATGATATTGCACAAAACAAAAGAGCAATAATATATATTGTAAAAAGAGATATGTACATAATATATAGTGTGGTGTGATGTTACTGTTTGTGAAGGATGTTTTTAAATTCTGTTTACTTTTTTCCCTCTTGTGATGTTAGTTAAGAGGTTGTTTTCACTTAGGAGTTATCTGATGTATTGATTAGAAGTGTTTTATTTTTTATTTTACGCTGTGAAATTAGTGTCTTTAATATATCTCATTTATATTGTATTAACGTTCAGTTCAGAATCTGCAGCTTGAACGCATTACCTCTGTATGCTTTGCTATAAATTCAGCAGTATGTCAAAAGATATATGACCAAAGATAAACTTACAGATTTATGACCTTGCTCGGATTTACTCCTATTTCAGAAAAAATATGCTCAGAATTGATATTGATAACTTTCAAATTGTCTTCATCATGTGAAGTTGAGATATCATATTGAATTTGTAGGATGGCATTTATGAAGTACAGTATACTAATAGAGCATGGTAATTATAAAAAAGCAAAATCCAAGTCTAACCAAGGTTAAGTATAATGAATGCAATCCCTTTTTGAATGTATCCCATAATAACTTATAATATAAAAGTTTACGTGTATTTCATTGTTGCTAATGATTTGGGATATTTTATTATAATCTCAATTATCTATCATATTCACATTTACGTAGTGCTACTTTATTTTTAGTTAGCCATTTACTGCTTTTGTAAATTATTTTTTGGTTCATAAGGCATGACTAAATTGCTGCCAACTGAGAAACTTTTGCTCTTGTTATTTACTGTATTTATTATGTTGGCAAGTACCAAGTGATGTAAAAGTGTGTATATTTCATATTCTTTGTTTTCTATGTGATATTCAAACTTGTTTTGGGCATTATATCGCTGTGCCATAGTCATTTACTGTATATTGGGTGTGACTTATTTTGACACCTTTTTAGGTAATCAACTGCCATTGTCTGTAAGTGTTTTGAGTTCGCTTTTACACCCACCATATTATAATAGTTTGACATAGTTGAACTTGCTTGATTACATTACTGACAGTGCGTAGCAATACTTGGAGGTATTGTTATCTTTGTTATTTAAGCTATCCAATTTTCTTTAAAAAAATGAGTGACAGATACATATGATACACTTAGTACTGTGATTTTATAAAATTACCTAAATTTAATTGGAACCCATGAATACAAAATTTGTAAGCTCTGAAATGAAATTAATTTGGATATTGATACACCACAATTTTCTCTGGAAATAATGTTCAGACTCCCCAACTTACGAACGAGTTAGGTTCCAGAATTCAGTTCATATGTAGAATTGTTTGTAAATTGTGTTTAGACAAAAAAAGTACTGCACAATACATACATATGCAATACTATACAGTGATTAGGCTAAAGACACTTAACTACTTTATAAAGCATAAAGTACACAGTATTAATGAATTTTAATACAGTTTTAATAATGTAATGATACTGCTATTTTCTCACCACATGCTGAAGTTCTCTATATTGGGGAATTCAATGTACACCACAGTGACTGACTTAATGCTTCTCTCACTGAAGTGGGAGGAAGTGAGACCCTTGCTTTCTTTATTACTCACGATATAGAGCAGATTATATACATTGATGCATGGGTAGATAAGGGGTTGGGTTATGTTCGTATCTGTAAATTTTCGTAAGTAGGGGAGCTTCTGTAATAGCTGACAATTTTCAATAGTAATTTGAGTGTTTGTACCATTTACTTTACTAAAAAACTCAAACAGCTTACAAATGAGCCTTTTTTTCACATCGTGTGAGTTAAAATATTGCATTTTGGGGCTTCTACTATTTGACAGAAACTACATCAAGGACAAACATCTGGCCTCATCTTGGTCATAGAATTACTCTGACATTTCAGAGGCTAGCCTGCTAGTTAGAACTTAAATCCAGAAACAGAATACATTTTAAATATCCCCCAGAAAATTCTCCTTTGGTACTCCTTGGACAAAATGGTGCCACTCGGCTTATGATGACATTTATCTGAGTACCTGGATTTTCAAAAGGAATTGTAAGGGAGTGCGAGAGGGAGCTCCAGAATTTCAATGTTGCATATTTCACTGGTCTGTTTTTGTTGGTGTTGCTTCATTTGGAAGGTTACAAAAAAGAAAAGCAAGAGAGGTAGTAAGGAATGAATAAAACTGTAAATAATATTGTTACAGAAGGAAACATTTTCCTAGGAGTAAGGTTGAAAGAATACAGAGAATAATGTCGCTGAGTTGCCATATATTAATCACATTTTAGAGCAAAAATCTACAGCGAAAAGACAAATATAAATTTAAAAAAAAAAGTCTAAGAACTGACTGCCAACACTCAGATGGATTCTAAGTAATCTGCTCAGTATGTAAAAGTTTGTAGAGCACATACAGTACAATATAACTAGAGGATTGTCTTGGTCAAGTAACCTACATTTCAGGAGAGCAATAATATATGGAAATAATGGAAACACCAACTTGAAAAAAAGTCTTCCAAAGGTGTAAACCTAAGTGCTTGTTAAATATAATGTATGTGCAGACATAGTACACTTTTCCATATGTCACATAGCACAAGAAAACCTAACAAAGGTTAGAATAAAGACTACTTATATGTAAAACACATACTGTGAAGATTTGGGTTATAAAAGTCTGGTTGTATAGCTTCATTATGTCCGTAAAATATGATGCGCTTTATAAATAAAAATTTCCATGATAAAACCTTGCTTAGGATCTGAGCTTCAATGGACAGACCAGCCGAACTCATTTTGATTTATTTTTTCCATGCCCAGTCCTTACTTTATGATTTTGTTTGGTTTGTTGTAACCAATGTATATAGTTCCAAAACGCATGGTCATGTCTCTTACCTCATTGTGAAAGAAAATATCATAAATATGTAATTGTTCATATTTTGATGTATTAAGTGTACTGTACAATTATTAATAAATAGGTTATGATATGTATTGCTTACTTATGTGCTGACTTATAAGCATTGCATATTTGTGTACTGATTAGGTATACATTATTCTTTTAACGACATATACCCTCTCGGTATCAAGAAATAAATGAACTAATAAGAAAAATTAACATGATAAATCTTCCATATTGACAACATGTAGATGTAAGTGCATTAAAGTAACAGATTGGGATCCATACATCTTGCCATATATATATTATTTATTGCACCATTAGCATATCATATTGAGTTTTAATGACGTGTGGTTTTCATTTGCACAAATGTAGTTTTGTTCAAAGCTTCTGTTCTATATTAGTATCCATAAGAGTCAAAATTGGATAGAAGTATTGAACTTTGCTTAATCTTTACTTTTTAAGAGAAAAATGGTATTGGTAAGAGTGGTTTTCATAATGAAACATCATTTTATGTAGTCGGTAAAAGTATCAAGATTGTACTGCTACTCATGGACAGTAAATGTTTTTCACTTTTTGTCTTATTATATCTGTTCCTTTCTTTTTCATTAAATATCTGATAACATTCTTCATTGCTTTTCCTCATGTTATAGATTATGTATCCACTGCCTCATCTTGCAAACTGTGTACAGGATGAGAATGCCCCATGTTTTTCTCTATTCATCCTTCCTTGAGTACCTGATAACGTCAAGATTTTTCATGTCTTTATACAGTATTGGTTATAATGGAGATAATATTAGGGACAGCAGGTCTCAAGTACAGTCTACATGTGCACTTTTACCTCCAGATATTCCTGTCAAAGAAATTAATATTATATTCAATCTTGTGTGGATTTTTGTAGAGAAATTGCAATACTAGACTGTAAAAAAGAAGCCACGCATAACATGTTAGATTCATTGTTAATCTGTAAAATTATTTTATCTAGAATTCAGTGAAAGTACAAAGTTTCTTTTTATGAAGAGTCAAGTTTCATAGAAATGTATCTGCAGTTTTTGAAATGCATCATAGCCAAAAATGAAGTGCCTCAGTGTGGGTTGGGGCTGGCACTGGCTGACGCCCGCCAGAACAGGGGTGATGCCTCTAATAGGAGGGCTAAACCCAGCAAGCTTTAACTTTTAACTTTAATAATAATAATAAATGATTTGCAGGAAGATTGTAATATAATGCAATACAGTAATTAAGCCTAATTAAGTAATTATATGCTAACTACAGTCAAGTCGCTTTTTACGCGTTTCTATAATACGCGAAATTGGAGTAACACCTCCAAAAAATAATAGTAAGAACATTTGAAATGCGCCAGCTATGCTAGTGCGTGCGAGAAAAAGTGAAAAAAATGGTACAGTTTAGTAACAAAGTGACCGCCTATGAGGCCGTTTCCCACCATACAGCCATGTGCTTCAGTCTCTCTTCACCCAGTATTAACCCCAACAACAACCAAGGGTTTGCTTTCCCCCATCCTCCTCCTCTTCTCCCTCTCCTACCGCTTAAGTCACCTCCTCTCCTCCGCCTCCTACTTCTCCTACCACTTATGTCATCTTTTTTACGTTTGCAGATAAGGGTTCATTCTCAGGGTGCGTTAATTTTTGTTTGCTGCACAGTATTTATTTGTAAATCTGTATATCTCTTATACTGTGCACAATTTGTATATTAATATAAGTAACTACAGGTCTTTCAGCTTTCTTATGTACATATAAAATATGTTTTACTTATCTTATATCTTTGGCATTGTGTGTTTATGTACGGTTGTGGAACGTATCTATGCCTATTATCATTGTTTCTTATGGAAAATGATTGCTGACATTACGCAAATTTACATTACCCATGCCTTTTGAGAACCTATCCTTGAGTTGTTCCAAGAGGTGAGTGTATTTCATTGATGTTTAAACAACACATTACTTGATGGAAGTTACATTCCTCAGGCTATAGCTGGAATTATGCACAACATTTTGAATTTGCTCATTTAGTGTTACATTTTTATCAATAGTAAATCCTAGGTTATTTACAGATTTTGATAGGATGATATCCTCATCATTTCTCTGAATAGAGTTAAAATAATTGTATTTGCTGTATCGAGTGCCTATCAACTTACATTCCGTTTTCCTTTCATTTATCTTCAATTTTTTCATCTCCATCCACTTTTTCACATCACTTAAAATACTATTTATAGTCCTCACTGTTCAATATTATTCAAAACTCAATAAAACAGTGTGTCATCTGCAAATAACTTAAATTCAACACTGAAATCTCATTAGGCCCATGACACCTTAATTGTATACATCGTAAACAAAGTAGAACACAAGAGACTCCCCTGTAGAACACCCCTATTGAGTCTCCTAATTATTGATTTGGTACCATTTATTGATATGTTGTAAGTTCTTCCCACCATATAGTTTAAAGCCATTTCAGTAATGTGTCATCTATGTCAATGCTACACCAAGTCATTTATTAACTGTTTTTGCCACGCAATATCAAAAGCAGTGTCCAAGTCTTAAAGGTTTCAAAATACCGTACTTGCCATTATCCAAACAATTAATTATGGCACTTAAGTGTCTTTCCTTGAGTATCTGCCCTCTTGCCATGAGTCCTTGCTATTTTCTCACCACATGCTGAAGTTCTCTATATTGGGGAATTCAATGTACACCACAGTGACTGACTTAATGCTTCTCTCACTGAAATGGGAGGAAGTAAGACCCTGCCTCTCTTTATTACTCACGATATGGAGCAGATTATAAAACATCCCACTCGTGCTTCAAAAAGCCACAAACATGCAGCTAACACTCTTGACCTATTTCTTACTTCTTCAAACTACTCATATTCTGTGCTTTCCCCTCGGGGTAAAGCTGACCACTCTGTGATCTCAGTCTCTTCCATTTTTGCTCCCTTTCCACCAATTACTCCTACTCAGCGCCACCTTTGGCACTATGAGGATACGCAATATAATGATTTGTGTACCTTTCTTTTTGAACTCGCATGGGATAACCACTGCTTTCGGACCCGCAACTCTGATCAGGTAGCCCTAAAAGCTGCCGAGATCATAACATAAGGAAAGGAGGCATTCATCTCCTCTATGAATGTTTTTCTCCCCTTAATCCTTGGTTTGACTGTACCTACTCCATGGCTACTCAGGCCAGGGATTTGGAATACGAGTCAAACCAAGCCTCTCTTGCTGATTTAACTCGCTCTGATTTTATTACAGCTAGGAATCTCTGTACTGCTCAGATTCGAAGGTCTAAAGCTTCCTTTTTAATAATGAAAGTTTATGACATTAACTCCTCTCCCACTGATAAATGTTTCTAGTCCTTAGCCAGAAACCTCTTCAAAAGCTTTTGTAACTCAAGCATTCTCCCTCTCATTTATTCTGGTGGTTCAATAGCTTGTTCTCCCACTGATAAGCTACTCTTTTTGGCTCTCATACTTTAATCCTTCCTGATCCTATGCCCTCCCTTATTCTTTCTTCTAGCAAAGTCCATAAGACAAACAAGGCATCCGAATCGGAAGGTATCCCTGCAAGGCTCCTCAAGGAGTTTGCTGATGAACTGGCTCCCGCGCTTTGCTGTCCTTTTCACCTCATTCTCTCAACCAGAAATTATCCTTCATTTTGAAAGCATGCTCTAGTTCAACCTGTTTTTAAGAAGGGTGACCGCTCTATTCCTTCAAACTACCAACCGATTGCCCTAACCTCTGCTATGGCTAATGTATTTAAAACTTTGCTCATTTCTCCCTTCTTGAAATGTCTTGTCTCTAACTCACTTATCTCCGATCACCAGAACGGCTTCTGGAAGGCAAGATCCACTGGTGATCTCCTGTCCTATCTTACTCCTGTATAGTCATCTTCTCTAAAGAACTATTGGGAATCCTTTGTCGTCATCCTTGATATCTCTAAGGCTTTTGAAAGAGTCAAACAAGGCTCTGTTGACCAAACTCTCTGCTTATGGATTTATCTTTTTTCTCTGTTCTCTGATTTCCAGTTTTCTTTCTGACCGTTTTATATATGTGGTTGTTGACGGCACAATATCTAGCTCATGCCCTGTTTCCAGTAGTGTTTCACAGGGCTCTGTTCCTTCTCTTCAATAACGATTTCTTCAGTCCCCATCCTCCTCTCATCTCTACTCCTTTGCCGATGATTGTACCCTTCATTTTTCCTCTTCTTTTTCTTCACAACCTTCATCTGCTACTAGTTATCAGTTTCTTATCACTCTTCTACTTTCAACTCCGATTTGCAGAGGGTATCTCAGTGGGGCAACCAATATTTAGTTAAATTCAATGCCTCCAAGACAGTTTCTGGCTATCTCTTCATCTCCTCCTGATTAGCCCTATTGTCTTCAAAACTAACGAAATTTACTCTCTTAATTCTTGTAACATATTAGGAATCCAGATAGCCTTTAACTTGTCTTGGAGGAATCACATGATTCATATTTCTAAATTTGCATCCATAAAGGTGAGGACTCTGTTTCGTTTACGTCATACTTTTCCTCTTTTCAGTTGTTTAAAATACTACTTTCACATCTGGGGTGCTGACTCTTATACTCATCTCCTTGATAGAATTGAATCTATGTCATCTGACTCATAAATGACCCTGCTCTTACTTTTAATCTGGATCCTCTTTCTCTTCACAGTAAGGTATCATCCCTTTCTCTTTTCATTCACTTCCTTTGCTGCTCTGATGAATTGGCGAGTTACATCCCTCCCCCACAGACGAGGCCGCGTAACACTACCCAAGTGACCTCGTCTCACAGGAAGTGTGTAGAGATTTGTAGTTCTCGGATTGATCAGTGCAGTGACTGCTTCTTCCCATCGACCTCCAAACTCTGGCACTCTGTTTCTCCTGTCTTTCCTAAATTTTGTAGCCTATCTTTCTTCAAAAAGAGGATCTATCGTCATCTCAGGGCCTAATTTTGTCATATCTTTGGGTCCTAAGTACTTCAGCTATATTTTTCAGACTGTCCTTTCCCTATTGTGTATCATTCCCTTATTTCTTCCTTGTCCTTAATCTTCTACTTTTCTTCGTCTTAAGGTTTTATTCGTGCTCATGCCTGATGAGGGCAATTTTCTTGATATCTCGGTGTCACACATAAAAAACTTCCGTTGAATGATTCCTATAAGCTGACTGATTCCAGGAATCGCCTCTATTTTCTCTAAGTAAGTTATTATTTGTTTATGCACAGCAATTTCTATAACCTTAGATAAAAATGACAAATTTGATACTGATCTATGTTTTGATGGTTACGATCACTCTTCAAAGTTGGCTTTATATAGACATCTTTTTCAGTCTGTGGGAAAATCCTTTTGTATGCTTTCAAATTGGTTTCTCTATGATACACACCTAGTAATTTTCAAAATTACTTTCTGTCGTCAGATCATGTTTAGAAAATGAATAGTTTTGACAGTACTTTCATTATGCCTTTAATAAGATTCTTTTTCATTTTTCCAAACTAACTTGCTAAACTTCATTTAGTTTACTAAATGGCAAGTCAGGGAAATTTGTTCCTTTTAGACTTTCGCATTTCAGTCATATTACTTTTAATAATTAACATTTTCTCCTCAAAGTATTTTGAAAACCGCTCAGCCAAAACTAGATCAGTATTGCCTTCAGGGAGTGATTTCTTTTTCTGCATATCAAAAAGTAGTGCACTGAACAGAAAATATAACTTTGAGAAGTTTGTTTCTGCTTCTTCTATTTTCCTTTTGTACTTTTTTTTTCTTTGCCATCTCTTATCAATCTGTTCACTTCATTTTTTTTTTATTTGGACATATTGTTCCCTGAAGTAAGTGGTTTTTCTTCGCCTCCAATTTTTTTCAGCAGTATATTACAGAATGTATATGTAAATGCCATCAGCTTAATGTGCGTGATGTCTGTGTGCCACGTTCTGCAATGACTTTATTCTTTTGTTTCAGTGTCTGTTTGTTGATGTACCTGACGGACACTGTGATATGCAAGGAATTTACAAAACAACACTATAAATTTGCCCTGTATCCATTATGAAAAATGAGAATGACAGATTCTAGTAAGAGTTTTTGCTTATGAGTATACATGTTATTTATATGTTTTTCAACAATATTTTTCTTATGGTGAGTTTGATAGATATTGGTTCATAATCCGTAGAGCACTTACAGACAGAACACTTGTGGCAAACCGTATTAACTTTATGTATAAATTACTTCGAGGAGAGTTTTCCTTATTGATGTCTGTGCACAAAGCCTGGCCACATATAATTACATGTACACGTATATGTGTCTCTGTCTTTAAATTATTAATTTGGTGGAAGTAATTTTCTTTATGTGAATCATTTTTCCTAGCCCACTTGAGGTGTGGTGAGATTTCTATCGTAAGGATGAGAATGAAATTATATTATATAAAAGAAATACTCCAAAATGAGTTTTTAGAGATAAGACAAAGCTATCGAAGGAGCTAATATACTAGTTGTGCATGTTTTCACATATGGCAATGAGCTTACTTAATTATTGTTGGTCTCGAATGAGACTGGAAGTTGAATTAAATGCGAAACGAAGCCACGAGTGAAGTTGGGGGGAAACTGTAATATGAAAAAAAAAACATTCAGAAAGAATGCTTTTATTCCTAGTATAGCAGATAAAAGCTGTAAGGTTTGTTTCCCTTTTAAGACCTGCTGTGGTGTAGTTGTTGGTGTCTTGGCAGAGAGTATCTGAGTGGAACACTCAAAATTTAGTTAAAATCAATGCCTCCAAAACAGTTTCTGGCTATCTCTTTATCTTCTTCTCCTCCTGATAACCCTATTGTCTTCGAAACTAACGAAATTTACCCTCTTAATTCTATCAACATATTAGAAATCCATATAGCCTCTAACTTGTCTTGGAGGAATCACATAATCCAAATTTCTAAATCTTCATCCAAAAAATTGGGGGTTTTGTTTCGTTTTCGTAATTATTTTTCCTCTACAGTTATTTAAAATTTATAAAGGTTTTATCTGCCCCTGCTTAGAATACTGCTCACACATCTGGGGTGCTTCTCATTATACTTATCTCCTTGATAGGGTTGAATCTAAGACAGTCAGACTTATTAATGATCCTTCTCTTACTTCTAATCTGGATTCTTTCTCTCTTTGCCGTAAGGTATCTTCCCTTTCTCTTTTCTATCGCTACTACATCCATCGCTGTTCTGATGAGTTGGCGAGTTGCATCCCTCCCCCAATGCCGAGGCCTCGTAACACTCGCCAAGCGGCCTTATCTCACAGGCACTGAGTGGAGATTTGTAGCTCGCGGATTGGTCATTGCAGCGACTGCTTCTTCCCATCTACCTCCAGACTTTGGAACTCTCTTCCGCCTTCTGTCTTTCCTAATTCTTATGACCTATCATCCTTTAAAATGCAGATCTATCGTCATCTTAGGATCTAGTCCTCCATATCTCTGTGTTCTCTGTACTTTGACTGTTTATTTCTGTCGTTTTCCTTTGCGTGACATTGCCTCATCTCTGCCTTTGTCTTAACCTTTTTCTTTTCCTTCATCTTGGTGTTTTCTCGTGCTCGGGCCTTTATTGATGAGGGCAGTTTTTGCCTGTCCCGTTGTCACACTAAAAAAAAAAAAGTCCCGGTCGGGGTAAAATTTATTCATATATATATATATATATATATATATATATATATATATATATATATATATATATATATATATATATATATATATATATATATATATATATATATATATATATATATATATATATATATATATATATATATATGTGGAACAGTCACCTCTTTTGGAGATGTGTGATGCATATGTAAGTCCCATAATGAAAATTCTGGTTTAAGATTTGAGAATACTAGTGCCATATGTCTATATGTATTCATATTTAAGTTTAGTGAAATACAATATTTTTGATTTAGTAGATTATATAGCAAGATCTTTCATATAAATGTTTTCTCTTATCGTATTGGACTATAGCTCCTTATAGTCACCAAAATGTGAGGTAAAGAATTATCTGGAAATATGTGTTATATAAGGTGAATAAAATAGGTATAAATTATTGCTTTAAATACTTATTAAACTCGTAATGAATTATATGAAATACATCTAATTTATTTCAATATTATTATTTACCTAAAGCATATAAATACAACGTATTAAAAAAAAAAAAAAAAAAGTGCCATCCATTCACACCGTTCCAAGGGCCAGTCCTCTTGGATACGGTCGTGAGGTTGGACTGCGCAAGCGCAGTATCGATCATTGGCCTCCATCGCGTCGCCGCTGAGTAGACATTGTGAGGAGAGAGAACGCCATTTTGAGTGTCTGTGAGAATAAGTGTCGTGGTTAAAATTCGAGTTGTCGGGTATGGCCATGGAAGCGCAGACACCTACTAAAAATCTCGAGAACGTGAAAAAAGAGCCTCAGCCAAGTCCGAAACCCAATGAAAATGGAGAAAATACAAATTATAATGCTAGAGGAGGTGGTGGACGTGGTGGCCGAGGCAGCTTTCGGGGTAACCGGGGCGGTGGGCTAATGGGCGGCCGAGGTGGCAGCAGTGTTAATGCCGGTAATGTTGGAGGAGGCCCACCAGGTGCTACGGGAGGAGGAAATATGGGCAATGAAGGAGGCGGTGGAAGAGGCGGAGGTATGGGCGGTCGTGGAGGGGGCCCTCCGGACCGTAACGAACGTGGTGGTTATATGGGTCGCGGGCGTGGCGGTGGCAGAGGACGAGGTGGAGGACAGTACAGTGGACCTCAAAATTATGACAGAGACAATATGAACAACAAAGGACAAGTACGTATTGTCACCTGTACCGAATATGCCTTCATCATCATCATTTGCATTTCATACTTATTATCAGTCTTGGAAAGTCTGTTTTAGCCTCTCATGCACATGTCCTCTAGGTTAAGTTGCTCATTTCACACATCGGTGTTTTATTGTGTTTGTAAAGCATTCACCATTCACTCTTGTTTTCTTGTTAAAAAATTACCATCAGGCTTGGGTAAAAATGACCAAGTGTTGATGAGTCACAAATATATCAGCAGTTACCAAAGAGTATGTGCATGTATGTAGGTCCAGTAAGATTTGTAAACTGACCTTTGATTTTTTTTTTTTTAATTGTGAATTGGGTGTTGTAGGGAGATTGCACTCTTGTAGTGTTAAGAGTATGCTCCTGTCGTTTTGGTTACTTTTTAGAAATCGTGTAGAACCTATATTGTGTTTGTTGGACAGGTGATCCCGCTGTGGGGTGATAGGAAGGTCCATCCAGCCCTAATTCCCTAGCTTCAATCTTTGTCCAGCCCATAATGTCATATATAACATTATGCCATGAGTGTAAATTGCAAATAATCTGGTCAAACGTAGAAGTCGCTATAATTTGGATTCTGTTGTGCTTATTCCTATTTGATATGAGATCTTACTCTCTGATAATGAACTGAGTCTTTTAAGTAGCAACAGCATCTCTCATTATTTATGACTTGGAAATAGTAGTAGGGATCTGCTACTTGTTTGGCATGAAATTTTGTTCAAGGTAAAGCAGTGTCATATCGTAATTAATCATTGTCGGCAATAGAGACTAAATTGCCTTCTTGAGATTTTGACCCCCTTTTTTTCATATCCAGTGGGAAAGAATGCCTCATGGAGATCCATCGTCTTTCGGTAAAGTCACTAACCTTAATTCCTAATATAAAATATGGGTAATTACTGAATAGTTTTGAGATTTATTTTTAACGTTTTTCCTTGCATTATATCTAGATTATCGTGATTGCAAATATGCATCATCAAGATATTTACTTGGGGAATGATAGCAGTGTATGTAATCAATTGTATATGCAATGGTCACAATCTCCCTTGTAGAGGGTGTTATGTATTAAAGCTAGACGGATTACTGTCATGTCTACTTTTTATTGAGACTAAGTTGCTCTTGCCTCAAAACTCACAAAGGCTGGTTGATAAGGACTGATAAAGACTGTCAGACTGTTTTTAGTTATCTGCAATATATGTCAGGATTAAAATTGTTCCGTATTATGAAAGAAGGGCCTCACCCCCTAGATAATTTCTCTCTCTCTCTCTCTCTCTCTCTCTCTCTCTCTCTCTCTCTCTCTCTCTCTCTCTCTCTCTCTCTCTCCGTTGATTATCTGTTGTCCCATTTCTTGGTATTTGTATATTATAACATAGACCTGTCATCACCTTTTTACTTCCTTGGATGTAAAAGGAATAGATGGGAAGATGTAATGATTTTCTCCTACCTTTATTCTAAAGTTGTTCTGATGAGTCTGGTGAACCTGCCAGTATAATTCCAATATGGTGAAACTGTTGTCAGCAGAGGACAGCACTACCATCAAGACAATGTAGAAAGTATTTTCTTGAGAATTTTTGAGAATGTCCTTTAAAGCTTAACTCAGATATTCTTAAAAATTGCAAAACTGTGTAGGAAAGATAGGATAAAGATAATAGGGAAACTTATATACCCGAATCACAAGATTCTCAAACTAAATATATCATGTTTTATTATATACTGTATAGGTATAATGTTTATTCCCATACCTGCATCAGAACAACAGACTTACTGAATATAAAACAAAAACTTTCCTTTATGTCTAGATGAAGAAATATACAGCATTGTATCATAATTATTCTTGTCACTGTCTTTGGAGCCATGCTTGTTTAACTAGCACTCTCATCTCGCTTGTTTAACTAGCACTCTCATCTCGATGTTGTCTCTTTTTTTTTGACAAATACTTTTTTCATCAACTACACTCATAATCTCAATTATTGTACTATGTAGAATGCAAAAAGATTCTCTTTAGATTTAGACTGACACCATCATGGCCTTGGATAACGATGGAATTAAGCTTCTTAAATTATTCATTATTTGTCAAATATTTAGAAGAAAGCTAAGATTAGGTGCTGAGGCCTCAGGATGTTGGGGGGAGAAATAAAAGTTATTCTTTGATAGTGAAATATTCTTATTTCATCTAGAGATATCTTGTTGCCAAGTGAATTGCAATTAGTGTTTGACTGTGTCTCAGAATTTACCTTAAGAGGCTGGTTAGTTTTTTGTTTGTTACGCTTATATACTGTAAAGCTTTTAAGTAAGTTTTATCATTATATCAAAACTTATACAGTATAAGTTATTAATGTTATAGCATGAAGCATAATAATTGAAGTGAACTAATAAAATTTGTTTTAGAGTGTAATTCATTGGTAGGATGGCAGAGAATGTAGACCTTGTTAGGTTTGGGAATAATAGGTTGTGTCAAGTCACTTAGAGATAGAAGACGCGCCTCAGCACCGTCAAACATAAAACACTCCTCACAATTGGCCAATTGGAGATAACACATCTCATAATTAAATAACTGGAGATAGAGTACCAAGTCAGGTTAGGTTAGGTGAGGTTATCTCCAATTGTCCAATCTTGAGGAGTACCCTCTCGAGTTGACATTAATGAGGTGCATTTTCTCCAGTTTCTCCTGTGTTAACTAGGTTGAAATAGAGCAAAATTTGGCATGTTGCTAGGAAACTATTTGTAATGGATTAGATGTGATGGTCTAGCCATGTTTTTCCCATAATTCTCAACATAGCTTGCGATTTCCTTGACAGACATATGGTGAATAAAAATTATTATAAATTTGTGTGCTACTTTATTTAATCTGCGGTCTACCAGGACCCATACACTAATATAGTAGCCCAAGTGCTATGGACAATAATAATTATAATTTTTTACTTAGGAGTCATCATGCAAGTGTGATTAAGTTAGGTTATGGTACAAGAGACTATAGATAATGAGGTAGACCTCACTTTAAAGTGGGACCCAAATTTTGTGTATATGTGTATCTAAATCTAATTGTTTCAATGATAATTGAATATTTGGATGTTTTGTTTAGCAAAATTTTATAGCTTGGTTTGATAATTGAAAAGTGAAAGTGTGAGTGCTACTGGTGTTATCATAAAAATGTTTTTCCCTTTAAAATGAATTGTGCGTTGTATGTGTTAAAGATGCTGTTTACAGCGATAAGTTTTTTATTATTATTATTTTTGTGTGTTTTTTTTTCCCCCAGAGCATTTTTTTTGCAGTTCAGTAAGGCAGCTGCTAATTCAAGTTAAAACTGATTTCAAAATTAGGATACCAATTTTAAATGCATTCCTTGTTGCAGTTTAGAAACGGAGAAAAAATAAAATGGGATAGATTAGACATTCATATAATAACATTATCCAGTACAGTAAGAATTTAGTTTCACTGAATTTGTCAAGGAATTATTGTGAAGGAGAACCATATCCGTTTTCTAAATTATAAAGCAGTCCAGTCCAGTGTGACTACAGCCACTAATGGTAAAGGAAAACTATGAGTCTGTGAACTTTGTACTTTTATGCATATGACAGAGACTTTCAGTACAGTTGAAAACCAGTTTCTCCTTTGAGAATAAGATTTGAGTATTGTATTTTTTAAGAGAAATCATGATGCCCCAATGATCATGAGTTTCTCGAGTGTTATTGTGCTGCAGCTTCGTACATCATACCCGGTTTGTCGTTTGTTTTCATTCTTGCTTTTTTCCCCAAGTCTTCCTTAATTTTCTCCAAGTCCCATTTTATTATATCTCTTGTCTTCAGTCATAGATAATCTTCCTTTTTATTGGGTAACAACAATTATAATTTCTCTAATTTTTGTTTAACCTAAGAAGGCCTTACTTATCTAGCATCAACTTAACTTGCCCCTGGACTTGCACAATCCCCCCAAGTTAGTAGCGTAAAAAATCGCCACAAACTCTGAGAAAATGTGTCCAAATATGACAGCAATTTTGTATCCAGCTCATTTAGTTCACTAGTGGTTGTTTATTTGCATGTAAAAGCAACCTTTTTAGTGCCAATAAGTCTCAAAAGAGGCAGAGGAAAATGATGAGAAACCTGAATGCTGCGAATGAGTATGACCCATATACAAAAGCAGCATACACATCACGGCCATCAGCCGTTAGGGAAGATATATTCATATTTTGTTAGTGCTTGATTTAATTATGCAAATTTCTAATAAACATGTAGCTTATGGCAATAAAGGGCCGAAGTCAAAAACATCAAGACAAAGGGAAATATGATTTTGTACATAGCAGCTATTGCCCAAGAGGTAGGATACATCAAATTTGTCACTCTTGTTGTAATTATATTTCTTAATTTTAATAAAATAGCATTTAACGTGTGTTTAACTAATAGCGAAATAAAGCTTGCACGCTAGGACATTTGTTAGACCCAGACTGAGAAGATAGAAACAAAAATTACCCAAACAGTAAGTGAACGCATTCTTGCTCTCAGGTTTAAATTTAGATACGTTTATGCAATGTTTCATTTATTCTGGAAGCTTATAAGTTTAGGAAAGGTATTTGGTTATTATTTATATAGCTGTTGTGTCTAAGGAAACACTTGCCGGTCACTAAACTTTTGGTGTCAAGAATAAGAACAATAATAGCTGATAAATCCATATCTGTTAGGGGGGTTCTTATCCTGTGACTAACAGCCAGATGACTTGAAAGTACAGTACAGTACAATGTTAGAAATTTAGGGCACGTTTTTTCAATAACTGGTGAGGTCAGTGAATTTTGCTCAAACTTGCGTGTGCTGAGATATAAGAGTCTAGTTTAATAAAAAAAAAAATTAAAAACAAGATCCTGACATCATATTTCTTAGGAGTGTATGTATTCTTACCTCAGTGAAAGAATAAATTTCATCCATTCTTATATTATGGTCAACATATTTTGTGACTATTCCATTTTATAGTTCCAATGTGTTGGATGTTTAATGCTTAGATACCTGTCTGCCAGAAAATGGTAGAGATTTAAATCACCAATACGTGCAGAGAACCCACCAACATTTATGGGTGAATATACATTTTTTTTTAAAGCTTTGTAATGTACAAGAAAAAGCACGCAATGTGTATTGTTCTGTAAGCTTACTTTTTTGTGTATTTTAAAGCTTTTTTTTTTTTAACTTAATAACAAATACAAGTCATTACACATCAGTATGAAGGTGTGAGTGCATCTGGAATCCTGGGAAGCAAACTACATTTTCTTGACTTTAATCAGTGCTTGGAAGACAGGTGAACAGGGTGGCAGCCCTCTCTTCAAGTGTGTAGTCATTTGCCAGCTTACGAGTACTGTATTTGCTCTACAGTGTGCTTAATCACTGAGTGCACTTACAACACTTTGCAATAAGTGGATCTTCATTATTGCTGGCCTCTTATATTGGGCCATTGAGCTTACATACCAAAAAGATGGGTTTTGTGGTAGATCAGATACAGGTATGGAGCAATCGGTTATTGGTATCCAAAAGCTGTGTTTGTATTTGGTTCAAATTTCTCTATAAAGGAATGATATGAAGTATTTGTAGTTCACATTTTCTTGAATTCATAGATGTCTTACAATGAGACCTCATTGACAGGCCGTTGGCTTTCTGTACAAATGTATGGAATATACATGGGGCGTGTACTACCATGGCTTAATGCAGAATATGCACATAATATATATGCATCTGGATACTATTTGCTGTGAAATGTTGAGGGTGCTGCAACTTTTGTGGGGTCTCTTCATCTTGCCATTTGTTATTCACAATTCTCGTTGATGCAACTCCAGAAGGTTGTTGGATAACGCTTTGCTATGTTATTCAACTTGTTCTTCTTCATAATTCTCTTTAGAGGCATTTGTGGTAGAGCAGTCCAGTCTCAGTGTTGAACTTCTTCTGGAAGTACGATACTTTGTCAGTGAGTTTATGGACTCATTCTGGGTATTGAGTTGCTTTTTAATTGTTTGCTCTTGCAACCTTGTTTTACTATGTAATCCTACTCAATTCTTGAAATGATGAAACCATCCTCTGCTTCCTCTGCTTGCAGAGAAACTTTGATTCCCATGCAGATATTTCGTGAACTTATCAGCGGAAATGCTCTGAACCTTATCTTAATTTACTTTTTTTTTTTTATGATTGTGACACCAGGACGGACCAAAATAAAAAAAAAAAATACCTTGATCGGGCCTGGGCACTAAGAAAATATAAAGAGAAACAGAGATGGGGGGTATTGTAACTTGTCAGATGTGAAGGGATAATAAGACATGTGTAATGAATATCTAAAAATATTCGGTGTTAATGTGGGCCTAGAAAGAGAACCATAACTGAAGGAAGACTTAACATCGAACTACAGTACTTGCATAGAGGAACATATATTTAGTTTTGATCATCCAGTTCACTTAGATTGCAGTATTTTCACTTCATTAATGGCTCCCTCATGTTGCTCTCTTTTACTTGATGCCTTTACTGTAGTAATTCCATTAACATGATCATTTACTTTGAAAGCCTCTGTGATGGTCGTGGCTTAAGGGTGTTAGAGTTCATGGGAAGTGACGTTGCTGGCTTGATTTTCTTCATTCTGCTGCATGCTTATCAGCATTATTTGTGTCCGTCACAAGCATTTGTTGGCAGGCTTGCTCTCACTATATGTTTATTCCAAGTATTCTTGAGCACAGGAAAATAATGCAAGTAAATGCAATAGCACAGAATAGCAGTCATTTAGGCAAATGCTCCTGTGAAGCAATGAGATCATTCATATAAATGAGTTTAGGCCAATGGAGAAGTAACAAAGGTAAAGCAAGCAGCTAGTATGCACCTCCACATTTTATCTTAGTCTCAGTTTGAGCACCAAATTTTAATGTAATTTGATGCAGGGCCCGACTACAGTGAAAAATATGATAACCCTCATTTTAATGTAAACTTATGAAGAAATGATGATGTAATGAGCAAGACAATATAAGATTGTTTTGTGATTTTTGAAATTGAAAATAACAGTGGAATTCTTAAATTGTCTGGTTTCTGTAATACAAAATTGTACCTAGTTCTTGTTTACCTCGTAAAGGTTGGTGTACTTTAACTTAGTTTTTCAGTGCAAGTATGTTTAAAGAACAGTAGTGAATTCAGAAATCATGATACACTTGCAATTTAACCTACTGCCTCAATAAGTTTTTGCTGCATGGTCCTCAAACCCATATTGTTATAAATGAAATGTAAATGAAATAAATAGGCATGAATAATAGTAGTTATCACAATAATAATCAACCATAGAAAGACCACAGCATACTTAAACTGAAATATAAATTAATGTAATATGCAGTCTATAACAATAATAATAGGAATAATTATAATAATAATAGATAACACTTATCCTAGCTCGTATCCCCTAATGCTGAAATGTTTGCCACTCTCATCATCAGATAATTTTTGTCTTTGTTTAATTGTCTGTCGTGGTAGGAAGATTATCACGTGAAATTTTCATGAGATTAACAAATATATGTCAAGTTTTAGTGAAATAATATCTCATTCCACATTACGGGCTGTTGTGCAATTTCTTTATCATATTTGTGTTTCTGTGAATTTCAGTACAGTACTTTCATATTTATTTTGGTTTCCTATCTCTCTCTTGCCATCTGCTATCAGCTATTAAAGTAGAAAAATAATTCATGAATTATGGATAAAAATGACTTAATCCACCTCATGGGCTGTAACAGCTATATATATTGGCAGGTTGTCCCCACATGGAGTCGTTTTGTTTAAAGTCATTCTGCCATTTTAACCTACCTGGCTGGTGCGATAAATTGAAACCACACTGAACAGTTTTTGAGCCTGGCAGAAGAATAGTCACACGGAAATGTTGTATGCTTATATACTGTATCAAATTAATCTTTTTATATATTTATTTATGTATTTGGTTATTTGAAGGAATTACACTTAATTTATTTACAAAATTACCAAATACATAGCCGTCATCAGTTTTCATTAAACCAACAAAAATGAAAATTTGTCACATGCAAACACAGTATGTACCAAAAGGTGAACCTCAGTGCTATAGTTCTTGTGCATTGTAGTTTCATGCATTTTCTTGCAGTTTGAATGCCATATTTGAATATATATATATATATATATATATATATATATATATATATATATATATATATATATATATATATATATAATATATATATATAAAATGAGTAGATGTTGAAGGCTATTTATATATATATATATATATATATATATATATATATATATATATATATATATATATATATATATATATATATATATATATATATATATATATATATAAAGCAAATACCTGTAATGCCATTAGGAGCTCTGAAAGGAGACTTGAATAACTTTTTATTCAGATGTTATGGACAGCTGCATTCCATTACAATGACAACGATGATGATGAACAGATGCTTAGGGTTAAACACGAAAACAGTGCAACATGAGTCATTATGTAGAATCAGTTTAATAGAAGACTTAGACAATTATATAAATGCAAAAAAATCAATTAAAACAAAATATTAACAATTACATTATAAATTATTTTCTGATAGAATATGTCTTATAACTATCTGAGGAAAGTATTGTTTCCCTATATGATCCATGTACATACAATTCCGACATACATAGTTTTATACTTATAGCTTTGTATAGTTTTGAGTCTTGACTACTCTAGTCTCTTTATCACTTGAAGTGTCCAGAATGAATTGGATGATATGTAGTCTCTATGATTTCTTATTTTTGATGTTTAAGGAGTACTTACTTGAGGACAAGTTCTTATTGGTGGTCCTCTGTTTTCTAAATATTTTTAGGGAATATACCTAATGGTCTTTCCCACATGTGTAGTGTTACAGTTACGGTAGGTATAGTTTCTCTTTAAAGTAATGTGCATATAAGTTACATTAGGGGACACATTTAGGGTAGTATAGAATAAAAGTAGCGTGGACAAGTCAACATGTAATGATGTTGCTAATATACTGTTATAGTAATTAGATTATAGATAGGGTTTTACTTGATTTTTCTAACATTTTACTTTATTGATGATTGAGCATGGGAAACAATGGCATGTGAAAACCGACTAGATTTATTTACTGTATTTTCTCTAATGCGACTTGGCTATTATGACTGAAATCTTGGTGTACTATAAATGTGAATAAATGATTTAATATAAATTTTCTCTGTTTATGGACATTTACAACGATGGTCCTTTGAGAAGTCATAGGAGGTGTATTGTTATGCATTTACTATATTGTAAATGGAAGCACAGTTCTATATATAGATAAATATTCCAATATACGTGTGATAACTCGTGTTGATAGGTATCGTAATCCTTCACTGTTGGGTTTACAGCTGTTGTTGGTATTTCTTGGAATTTGGTTGACCATGTTTTATTTGTATTAAGAGAGTTTGGTGTCACTTTTTTATGATTAAAAACATTTCACTGTTTGTGGTAGTGATTATGATTTTTTTTCCCTTCACAGGATAGAATACTGGAACGTTTGAAGCAGCTTTCAGGACCTCTGGTTGATCTACCTCCAAGAGAAGATGTTATAAGGAAATTCTCCAACCACTGCAGACTTTGGATAGGCAATTTACCTCTCGATATCACGGAAGATGATGTTAAGGAACTGTTCAAGCCATACGGAGAATTTGATGAAGTGTACTTTGACAAAAACAAAGGATTTGCTTTCGTTAGGATGGTTTGTATCATTTGTACATGTCATGAAGTACAGTACTGTATATTATATGTTTATAGCTCTTCATATACTGGTGTACCCCGGTTAATATTTATAGTTTTACAAATGGAAATGGTGTCCTAAAGTAGAAAATTGTTAGCTAAGACACTTATAATTAACTGTAATTGAGAATAATTCTCCAACCAAGGTTTTACTGTAATATATCTATTAAAACTGGCCTACAATTCTTATTGTGCTTTACTGTTTTGAGAGAAACATTACACTCGTATAATACTGTAATGTAATTAAAGGTAACTTTAATGCTATTGTAACAAGTACAGTAATTTAAAGATCCTTATTTTTCAGAAATATCCAAAATATTATTCCTTCACATTTGGTATTAACCACAATCATTGTCACTTTTATACCCCATGATTTGTTACAGCGTGAATTTTTTTGCATTATATTTGATTAATTGAATTACTTGATGTAGAATGACATGAATCTAAGAGGGGTCAATATATTAGATGCTTTACCATTTCATGTAAGCTAGAGACCATGAGACTGAATGATGGCACTGTGAGTGTTTTGCAATTTAAAAAGTTTTGGCAGTGTTCTAATTGCAAAATATACTATAATAAACTTGTTTAATGTAGAAAGGGGAATATTGTACATTACTAGGCTTGTTAAGAATAATTAAATTGACAAGGCCCATCATTAAATTAAGCAAGGATAACCAAAACTTGTACTTGCTTGAACTTTTTAAGTGCGATGACTGTATGAAGCATGTCACAAAACCATATATTAAATGTATTGTGTTTCCAAAATCTTAGATTTCATGCAACATGAAATGTCTTTGTTTCACTTCTTTCCATAATTTTCTAATTGAACATTCTCTAGGACTTCAAGAGTAATGCAGAGAAAGCCCGTCAAGAACTCCACATGAAAGACTACAAGGGAAGGCAGCTGAAAATAAGATTTTCATCCCCTGGCACTGCCCTTAAAATTCGTAATCTTTCGACTTGGGTCACCAATGAGCTCTTGGAAAGAGCATTTGGTGTAAGTATGGAGTTCAGATAAGTGATTTAGATTTTTACTAAAGGACAACAGTTCATCACCCCTTTTACTGATATATAAATGTCTGTATTATGCTTGAGTCATATAAGTAATAAGTTAGCAATACTCTTTGAGACCAGTTATCACAGATAAAATATTATACTATTCTCTTTATTTCTCTTTTGCAGGTTTTTGGCGAAATAGAAAAATCCATCGTTTTAACTGACGAGCGTGGCCGTGCCACGGGGGAAGGAATTGTAGAATACGTAAAGAAACCAGCTGCTAACTTAGCATTAAAGAGATGTATGGATGGTTGTTTCTTCATGGTCTCGTAAGTTTCATAGCCTTTCAGCATGATTCTGTCTTTGTTATGAGGTATTATAGGTTGCTCTTTCAGCCTGCCTTTTTATTATTGTTTATCATTCTCTTATTTCTTCTTTGTCCTTAAACTGCTACTTACTCTTCTCACTGTTTTCTTGATGCCCAGGCCCAAAGACGACAGTTTTCTTTCCTGTCTCAGTAATAATATTATATATATATATATATATATATATATATATATATATATATATATATATATATATATATATATATATATATATATATATATAGCTAGCTAGCTCCCTCGTCATTGCCCATAGAGCAAAGTAATCCCCCTATTTGTTTTCCTTTCTTGATGTCGGCTACCCCCCAATAAAAGGGGGAAACAGCCAAGGTAGATAGAATATATATATATATATATATATATATATATATATATATATATATATATATATATATATATATATATATATATACTTGAAATATGAACTATTTTTGAGGTTAAAGTGTAATCTAGTTTTATTAGTGTATTATTGTATCACTTAAGCTAAGTATGGATATTCTAATGTTATTAGCGTTAATAAATGTATAGTATGAAGCATTACTTTTATTCAGTGGAATTTATATTTTATAGATAAAGTAATAGAAAAAAATAACTTAGAGATGGATTGTTTGTTTCTGTAGAGATAAAAATTTTTACTTCATAAATTGGGGCACTTAATAAGCAAAAACTAGTTCCAGATTTCTAATGCCATCCCTTCAAATCAAATTGCCAAGGTAGAAGCTTCAGTACCTGTCTTTATAGGTATACTGTATACCAGAGTATGGATTACCACACAGGGAATATACCAGCCCTTAGATTCACTTTACACTCACTAAGCTGTTCCCTGATTTTTCATGTATGGTAAATTAACTAGTATCACTTTGAAGGTGCTTGAATGGCATAGTTTGTCAATTAAAAATTCCTTGTTGTGAATCACTGATTTTATTTTGATTAAAATAAGGTAGATTTATCATTGTTCAGAGAGATAAAAGTACTGTATATTCTTAATTTTAGAGACAAGTACATTATACATTATAAAAGTTGAAAAAAACTTAGTTATTGCATTTCTTTATTCATTCTTTTTAGGTCTCCCCGTCCAGTTATAGTTGAACAAATGGCTGTTGTAGATGATAATGAGGGCATGAGTGAAATGAACATTAACAAAAGAAACCCAGAATACATCAAGGAAAGGCAACAGGGTCCACGATTTGCTCATCCTGGTTCCTTTGAATATGAGTGAGTACAGTAGTTGTTGGGATTTTCCTGATTTAAAATAATTGCCTAATATTTTATGTTTTAATTTAATTATAATTTGTTGCTGATTTGAACAAGCTTTTTTAAAGAAAAAAAAAGTTTTTGTAATAGTCTTAATTTAAAATTCTTGTCTGATGACCAGCTCATTTTGTGTATGTGTGTGTAAATACATGAAGGTTCATGGAGATTCATAATTGAATGTTCCGTTTTCAGGTATGGGTTAAAATGGAAACACCTTTATGAACTCTTTGATAAGAAGCAGCAGGCTTTAGAAAGGGAACTCAACAATGAGAAGAAAAAGCTGGAGGAGCAGATAGAATATGCCAAATATGAACATGAAACGGAAATGCTCAGAGAACGTAAGTGCTCAGACTTAAGTTCTGTTGCTTGCCTTTCAGTAAACTATCAGATGTGCTTATGCCTGATAGAGAAAAAATTTTAATGACTCAAATTAAGCATTTTAGTTTTTTTTATCACATGACACCTGTTATTTTCTATGCAGAATTACGTCAGAGAGAGGAGATGAACCAGAGGACAAAGACGGATTTTGAGCAGCGCCAGAGGGAATGGGAAGAGCAAAGGAGACAAGAGGAAGAACGTCAGAGAAGACAAGAGGAGGAGCTTACCCATAAATTCAGACAACAAGAAGAAGAATTGCGCCGCCGCCAGGAAGAAAATAGACAATTTATGCAGGTATTTTTTTTGAAAGTTACATAATCTTACCATCTTTCCTTGACCTAATTTCACTTATTTTTTTTATAATTTGCTTTAGCAATCCTTCCCATTCTCGTTTTATGAGTACATTACTTATTAACTTATTGATGTACCTGAATTCAGGTACAGGCACGTACCGCCCATTACGATACTACAGCTGAAGGGTCTTGTGGACTTGAGACTGTCCAGGGCAGTTCGATGTTAAGTCTTCCTTCAGTTACGGTTCTCTTTCTATGCCTACATCAACACCGAATGATTTTAGATA
>JAXCGZ010007918.1:22500-77018 GCA_037179515.1 Halocaridina rubra | reverse complement strand
AGTTTATCTAGAATCTAGAAAAAATATCACAAACTCGCCATTTCAGTTATCAAAAGCAGAAGGGATATCAAGATGTAAGACAATATATTTCTTAGAAGACTTCATGGAAACATACTAATGAACAGTGTTTATCTTAGAGAACTGCTGAACATTTCTAGGTCACTCATTAAGGTTATGGATAGTTTTATTTAACTCTCTCCCTGAGGATTACTACAAAGAAAATTAGATTTCCAAAACGACAACCCCGCAGATTTTTTAATAATATATTTACTTTGATCTTAACTATTACAGCAAATTCAATAAGATCAAGTATTCTCCCATGTAATATACAAGAAAAGGTATCCCTACTCATTGGTAAATGTAAGTTGCACTGGGAATATATGCAACTAAGCTCCAAACTACAAATCACAGGACATACTGGTAATTTAAGATTACCAGTTCCAAGAATTCAAACATCATACCTTTTCTTCCGCTCCCGTATCCAGCGTAGGTGGGTCGTTTTGTAATGTTAACATTAAAACTTTCATAGGAGGGTATTTATGGTAAGGTGCTGTACCAGTTACCATTTCTATTGCTGTGATACCAAAAGACCAAATATCAGCCTTGAAGTCGTAGCCAGAGACCTAGAAATTACATAATGTACAATTAACATAATATATTAAAAAATAAGGCATGCCTACCAAAGAGAAAAACTAGGGGAGCATGGATGCATAGTGGTTAGAATACTAGACTCAGGAGGTGACAGACCTGCAACTGAGCTCAGGGCAAGGCATTTCGAAGGTCATCCAGCCTCAATTTCCAAACTCATATTCCTGTGTCCACCTTCATGATGGGGATGAACAGGGACACATAAAATGAAAACAACAACTAGACATAGAGATCAGACTGACGTAAATCTGATGAGAGAGAGAAAAAAATATTCCACAGCTGAATACATCTGTATAATAATACACAACTAAAAAGGGTAAGGGAGTGGGTGGCTCAAAATCATTCCCTTCCGAAGGAGAATTTTGCCACAAGTCTTTTGTTCCATTTGTGGCAACCTTACTGGCACAGCAAAATAAGATGTCATTTATGAGAAAACATAATGGAAACCTAACAAAATATAATTCTCATTTTCATGCATTCTAACTGAATACTGTGTAAAATGATAAACTTTCAAAACATTAACCTTTTATCAAGTATTATTCCTCTCTCCACAACGACATAAGTGAATAAATGGACAGCTGTCCTCTACTATATGAAATATAATAAAAGCACTATTTTCAATGACTCATATGGAATACAGTGCTCCCTCGTTTATCGCAGGGGTTTGGTTCTGGGACCCGCCGCGATAGGTGAAAATCTGCGAAGTAGGAGCACCATATATACATACGTATTTTACATTTATTTTTATCTTTACTGTATAAACCCTACCTGCACTGTTAATAAACAACCCTTTACTTTATTAATAACAGCGTGCAAGCATAAATTTATATGAATGTGATAGGTAAGCTTACCGTGAATGACGTGATGATGACGTGTACATACTCCACAGCCAATGACAGCTTTACGGCTGCTTTTTCGGAGAGAAGAACATGGTAATGGGAAGTTGCTGTTGCTGTTACTTTTTTTGTGCGAAGATGGCCTTGTAAGGAGTCATGGCATCGTCGATAATATTGAAGAGGAGCACCGAACGAACCATATTATCGTCATGCTCCTGCGACAGTTGTTGGAGTTCTTTCGCCATGTTATACATGGCTGCCAGACGTTCGAGTGTGAGGATAGGTTCTTCGACTTCTTTGTGCGTTTCCTCTGGTTGTTCTTCTTCCTCTTCTTCACTCGTTGATTTTGTCATTTCCTCCAAGTCTTCATCAGTCAAAGGCTGCGAGTGGCAGTCGATCAGTTCATTCACGTCTTCGTAAGTCATATCTTTAAAGCCTTCTCCTCCAAGAGATGCAGCCAACTTCACAGCTTTCACAACTGCCGAGTTACGGACTTCATCACGAGCGAATCCCTTGTAGTCGTAGATGACTTCCAGCCATAATTTCTTCCAGCTGGCATTGATTGTGGATGGCTTCATCTCTTTGATTGCATTCTGAATATTTTGAAGGCATGTAGCAATCGTGCAGTACAAATTCTTTGTTCGCATCCATGGAGTCAATCAGGTTTGCCAGGGAATTTCGTGTGTAGAGGGCCTTGAACGCACGAATAACGCCTTGATCCATAGGCTGAATCAGTGATGTCGTATTCGGTGGCAGGAACTCTACTTGAACATCATCATACTGGAGATCCAGCATTATCCATCAAAAGAAGGACTTTGAATTTAAGGCCCTTCTCTGCAAGATAAACTTTGACCTGAGGGATAAAGCATTGGGGAAACCAGTCAGATGTGAGGCTTCTCGTGATCCAGGCCTTAGGGTTATGCACCCAATACACTGGCAGCAGATTCTTGCTTTCATTCTTTAAAGCCACAGGGTTCTTAGACTTGTAGATAAGAAAGGGCTTTAACATGAAGCCCGCAACATTCCCGCACATGACGAGGGTAACGCAGTCTTTGTGCGCTTTAAATCCCGGGGCTTTAGCTTCTTCCTTGAAGAGAAAAGTGCGAGACGGCATTCTCTTCCAAAATAACCCAGTCTCATCCATGTTAAATACTTGCATAGGAGCATATTCGCCTTTAGCGATACTTTTCTTGAAGTCATTCTTTACATATTTTTCAGCTGCAGCTGTATCTGCAGAGGCAGCTTCACCATGCACAGAAACGCTCTTTAGGCCATAGCGTTTTTGAAATTTGGTGAACCAACCCTTGCTTGCAACGAACGATCGTTTCCTCGGTGGAGAATCGCTGGAAGGTCCTGGCTGTGGGTTCTCAATTTCTTCTTCCTTCTCCTCCTCTTCACAGTAGCCACTGTCGTCGTCAGGTTTGTTTGCAGCGAATGTCTTGTACAGCTTCTTCACTTTTGTTTGTATGATAATGGTGTCTATGCTGATGTTCTCCTTCCTGCAATCAGCAATCCACAGGGCCAAAGTAGATTCCATCCGCACTATTATCTCATTGCGGGGTGTTACGACCCTCTTCGCTGTTTTATTAAGAGTAATAGTAGCTGTTTTCCTGATATTTGCCTCGTCCTTTCTGATGTATCGAACAGTAGATTTGTTGATGCCGAAATAGTGGCCGACATCCACGAACCTTCTTCCTTCCTTCCTTCAGCATATCTAACAGTTTTACCTTTTCTGTTATGGTCAACATCTTCCTTTGCCGCTTAGGCTTACTACCAGAAGTCTTAGAAGATGAAGGATGCTTGGGAGACATTGCAGAGGTTGAAATACAATAGTTTCACAAAATCACAAGCACAATGTATTAAGAAGCACATCACGAACGGCGCACACGTGAGTACACTGAATGGGTGAGGTGAGACAATGGAAGATGCTGGGTGAATGAAGCTTCAATCAAAAAGCCACTCAGACCCTATGATACAGACCATACAGAAAAACAATTCTGTGATTCGTCATCTCCCACCCATCAGCCAATAGCTTCCCATGTACTATCTCACGTAGGTGCGACCCTTTGTGTATTCCACGACGCCAATACACTATCGTACAATATTTTACATGGTGTAATACTGTGAGTTACATGTTTACATTTATGTTTTTTACTATTTTTACTTTTTTAATATTCTTAGGCTAGGAAATACTTTATCAATAAAATAATGAAAATACTGGAAACTTTAATATGTACTATCTCACGTAGATGCGATACCGGTATCCTATTTTACATGGTGCAATACTGTGAGTTACATGCTTAAATTTATGTTTTTTATTAATTTTTACTGTTTTTTCATTCTAAAGCTAGGAAATACTTTTCTTTTATAAATAAAATTTTAATATGTACTATCTCACGTAGGTGCGACACTGCATTTTCCGAAACGCCGATACCGTATTGTATTTTCTATGGTGCAGTTCTCTGTAACTTGTTTCAATAGTAAGCAAAGAAAGTGCTGTGCACTTTCACAAAACATACAACATGCATTAATTATATGGCATTCTTAAATAAAGGAAAATTAGAAAATCATATCATATGAAAAGAACAAGAAATTAAAGCATCGCAATTTGGGAAACCTATGAAAAAGTATTTTGAAACCGAAAACAGACAAACAGAATATTACTTAAGAATATTATATTTCTATTACAATACCCTAGAATACCTGGAAATTGCTATGCAGTGCTCCCTCATTTATCACGGGGGTTCGGTTCCGGGACCAGCCGCGAAAGGTGAAAATTCGTGAAGTTAGAGCACCATACTTATTACAGGTATTTTGAATTTATTCTTACCTTTACTGTATAAACCCTCCCTGCACTGTTAATAACTCACCCTTTACTTTATTAATAACAGCTCGCAAGCGTAAATTTATATCGTGATATTATGCATATTGAAAAAAGCATTAAGAACAAACAGCACACAAACTTTCGATATAATATCGTCAGGTAAATAGCGTGTAGAGAATATATATATATTTCATTTAAGTTTCCCATGTACAGTACGATATATGTTTTCTTTGTAATGATTTGTATACGTTTTCTTTTTGTCTCAGCTGACTTTGTTCACGTTAAGATTTTGTGCAGCATGGTCATTATATAAAGAAGATAGAATAATGTTTAGAACCAAGGAATATTAATAATACCATAATCTTGAAAATTACATAAACCCCAAATAGTGTGAGTAAATAAATATTTTATGAGTAAGATATTGTGCCTGAATAGTGATGAGCATCAGCTGATACGGAAGTGGCAAAACGCTCTGGTTAAGAGGTTTGTTCTCCCACATCCTCCTCCTCTTCAACCGCTTAATGCGATCGAATATTATGAAGATAATTGAAAAAAAGCATTAAGAACAAATAGCAAACAAACTTGCGATATAATATCGTCAGGGAAATAGCGTGCGAGGGTGTATCAGCTGATACGGAAGCGTAAAAAATTTGCAGATAGAGGTTCGTTCTCCCGCATCCTACTCCTCTTCTACCGCTTAATGCGATCGAATATTATGAAGAGAATTGAAAAAAAGCATTAAGAACAAACAGCAAACAATATATACAGTGATCCCTCGCTATATCGCCGTTCACCTATTGCGGATTCACTGTATCGCATTTTTTGGGGGTGTTTTTTTTTCTTTCTGGGTACAGTGTTCCTTCAATTATCGCCAGGACCCGGCGTGAGACAGGAAAATCGCGGAGTAGGATCAGCCTATATGTACATAGATATTTTAATTTATTTTTACGTTTACACCGTATAAACTGCATAAACCCTCCCTGTACTGTTAACAAACCACCCTTTACTTCATAAATAACAGCATGCAAGCGTAAATTTATATGACATACTCATGTACATGGGTATTTTACAATTATTTTTACGTTAACTATATAAACCCTCCCTGCACTGTTAAAAACCACCCTTTACTTTATAAATAACAGCATGCAACGTAAATTTATATGTACGTGATAGGTAAACTTACCGTGAATGAGGTGGTATTGACTTTGTAGATGCCAAAGGAAATTATTCCGCAGTCAATAACAGCTTTACGGCTGTTATTCATTGAGGCCAATATAGCGGCCGACATCCGTAAACCTCTTTCCTTCTTTCAACATATCTAAGAGTTTCACCTTATGGTTAACATTTTCCTTTGCCGCTTAGGCTCACTACAAGAAGCCTTAGAAGATGAAGGATGCTTGGGAGGCATTGCAATGGTTAAAATATGCGAGTAAAAAAATCACAAGCAAAACGTATTAATAAGCACAATGTGAACGGCGCACTCGTGAGTTAGACTGAACGAGTGAGGCGAGACAATGAAAGATGGTGCAAGCCTTTGTCCAAAACACTGATAGCAGTATCGTATTTTACATGGTGCAATACTGTTAGTATTTATGGTTTTTACTATTTTTTACTGTTTTATTATTCTTAGGCTAAGATATACGTTTTTTATCAATAAAATCATGAAACTACTGGAAATTTTAATATATATTCTAGCTCACTTAGGTGCGACCCCAATACATTGTACGCTATCGGACACTACTTCACATGATGCAATACTGTGAGTGTATATATCTAAATTTATGTATTTTACTATTTTTTAGTTTTACTACTCTTAGGCTAGGAAATACTTGTTTTATCAATAAAATAATGAAAATTTCAATATGTACTATCTTACGTAAGTTCAACCCTTTTCGTGTTCCGAAAAGCTGCTACAGGTATCGTATTTTACATGGTGCAATACTGTTAGTATTTATATTTTTTACTATTTTTTACTGTTTTATTATTCTCAGGCTAAGAAATACGTTTTTTTATCAATAAAATCATGAAACTACTGGAAATATAAATATATATGCTAGCTCACATAGGTGCGACCCCAATGCATTGTACGCTATCGGACACTATTTCACATGGTGTAATACTGTGAGTTATACTGTATATCTAAATTTATGTATTTTACTATTTATTACTGTTTTATTATTCGTAGGCTGGGATATAAAGTTTTTTTTATCAATAAGATAATGAAATATGTTTTTTTCAATAAAAAAATTAAAATACTGGAAATTTTTATTTGTTTAATATTTTAATATTTTTGCATATACCCCCCCCCAAAAAAAAATCACGGTACAGTGAATTCGCGAGCCATGAAACGCGATACAGCAAAGGATCACTGTGTATGCGAAAATATTAAAATTTTAAGAAAATTTTTTTTCAGTATTTTCATTATTTTATTGAAAAAAATTTTTTTTCATTATTTTATTGATAAAATTTTTTTTTCCCAGCCTACGAATAATAAAACAGTAAGAAATAGTAAAAAAAAAACATAAATTTGAACATGTAACTCTGTACCATAGAGAGTACGATACCGGTATCAGCGTTTTGGAAAACGCAAAGGGTCTCACCTATGTGAGCTAGCATATATTAAAATTTCCAGTAGTTTCATGATTTTATTGATAAAAAAACGTATTTCTTAACCTAAGAATAATAAAACAGTACAAAATAGTAAAAAAACATAAATACTAACAGTATTGCACCATGTAAAATACGATACCGGTATCAGCGTATTGGAAAACGAAAAGGGTCGCACCTACGTGAGCTAGTACATATTGAAATTTTCATTATTTTATTGATAAAACAAGTATTTTTTAGCCTAAGAGTAATAAAACAGTAAAAACTTTTAAAAAACATAAATTTAAACATATAACTCACAGTATTGCACCATGTGAAATACTGTCCGATACAGTACAATGTATTGGCGTCTTGGAAAACGCAAAGGCTCGCACCAAAGTGAGATAGTTCATGAAATGCTATTGGATGAAAGAGTGGGAGATAACAAATCACATAATTGTTTTTCTGCATGTTCTGTATCATGGGGTCTGATTGGCTTTTTGACTGAAACTTGGTTCTCCCACCATCTTCCATTGTCTCGCCTCACTCGTTCAGTCTAACTCACGTGTGCGCCGATCGCGTTGTGTTTATTAATACGTTGTGCTTGTGATATTTTTACTCACGTATTTCAACCTCTGCAATGCCTCCCAAGCATCCTTCATCTTTTAAGGCCTCTGGTAGTGAGCTTAAGCAGCAAAGGAAGATGTTAACAATAACAGATAAGGTGAAACTGTTAGATATGCTGAAAGAGGGAAAATGGTTTGCGGAAGTAGGCCGCCATTTTGGCCTCAATGAATCTACTGTTCGCTACATCAAAAAGGACGAGGCAAATATCAGGAAAACAGCGACTATTTCTTTTGATAAATCAGTGAAGAGGGTCGTAACATCCCGCAATAAGATAATAGTGGGGATGAAATCTGCTTTGGCCCTGTGGATTGCTGATTGCAGAAAGAAGAACATCAGCATAGACAGCAATATCATACAAACAAATGCAAAGAAGCTGTACGAGGCATTCGCTACAAACGAACCCGTCGACGACAGTGGCGACCTCGGAGAGGAGGAGGGGAGAGAAGAAGATATCGACGACCCACAATCAGGGCCCTCCAGCAATTCTCCACCGAGGATACAATCGTTCGTGGCAAGCAAGGGATGGTTCGCCAAATTTAAAAAACGCTATGGCCTAAAGAGCGTTTCGGTTAATGGCGAAGCTGCCTCTGCAGATACAGCTGCCGCAGAATATTACGTGAACAAAGACTTCAAGAAAATTATCGCCGAACGGGAATATGCTCCTGAGCAAGTCTTCAACATGGATGAGACTGGGTTATTTTGGAAGAGAATGCCGTCTCGCACTTTTCTCTTCAAGGAAGAAGCTAAAGCCCCGGGATTTAAAGCGCACAAAGATTACGTTACCCTCATCATGTGCGGAAATGCTGCGGGCTTTATGTTAAAGCCCGGGTTTATCTACAAGTCAAAGAACCCTAGGGTGTTGAAGAATAAAAACAAGAATCTGCGGCCAGTGCATTGGATGCATAAACCTAAGGCCTGGATCACAAAAAGCCTGACATCGGACTGGTTTCACCAATGCTTTATCCCTCAGGCCAATATTTATCTTGCAGAAAAAGGCCTTGAATTTAAAGTCCTTCCTTTGATGGATAATGCTGGTGGCCACGCAACTAATCTCGAATATGACGGTGTTCAAGTAGAGTTCCTGCCACCGAATACGACGTCACTGATTAAGCCTATGGATCAAGGCGTTATTCGTGCGTTCAAGGCCCTCTACACACGAAATGCCCTGGTGAACCTGGTTGAATCCATGGATTCGGACAAAGAATTCTAAATGAAGACGTACTGGCGTAATTACACGATTGCTACATGCATTTAATATATTCAGAATGCAATCAAAGACATGAAGCCGGCCACAATCAATGCCAGCTGGAAGCAGTTGTGGCCTGAAGTCATCCACGACTACAAGGGATTTGCTCCTGACGAAATCCATAACTCGGCAGTTGCGAAAGCTGTGAAGTTGGCTGCATTGCTAGGAGGAGAAGGCTTTAAAGATATGACTCCCGAAGATGTGAATGAACTGATTGACTGCCACTCGCAGCCTTTGACTGACGAAGACTTGGAAGAAATGACAAAATCAGCGAGCGAAGAAGAGGAAGAAGAGCAGCTTGAGGAAACGCACGAAGAATTTGAAGAACCTGGCCTTACACTTGAATGTTTGGCAGCCATGTATGAACATGTGAAAGCAGTCCAACAACTCTCGCAGGTACATGACGATAATATGGTTCTTCTCGACGATGCCATGATTCCTTACAAGACCATCTTCCAACAAAAGAAGAAACAGCGACAGCAACTCCCCATTACCATGTTCTTCGCTGGCAAAAAGCAGCTGTAAAACTGTTATTGGCTGCGGAATAATTTCCTCTGGAGTCTACAAACGTCATTACCACCTCATTCACGGTAAGCTTACCTATCACGTTCATATAAATTTACGTAGCATGCTGTTATTTATAAAGTAAAAGGTGGTTTTTTAGCAGTGCAGGGAGGGTTTATGCAGTAAACGTAAAAATAATTGTAAATACCTATGTACATGAGTATGTCATGTCATTACCACCTCATTCACAGTATGCTTATCTATCATTTTCATATAAATTTATGCTTGCATGCTGTTATTTATGAAGTAAGGGGTGGTTTGTTAATAGTACAAGGAGGGTTTATACAGTAAACATAAAAATAAATGTAAAATACCTATGTACATATAGGATGATCCTTCTTCGTGGAAATTCATCTATCGCGGTCGGTCCCGGAACGTAACCCCCGCGATAAACGAGGGATCACTGTATATTTCATTTAAGTTTCCCATGTACAGTACGATATATGTTTTCTTTGTAACGAAATTGTATAGTTTTCTTTTTGTCTCAGCTGACTTTATTTTCGTTAAGATTTCGTGCAGCATGGTCGATATGTAAAGATAGAATAATGTTTAGAACCAAGGAATATTAATAATACTATAATCTTTAAAATTAGATAAACCCCAAATAGGGTGAGTAAATAAATATTTTATAAGTAAGATATTGTGCCTGAATAGTAATAAGCATCAGCTGATACGGAAGCGGCAACACGTTTTGGTTAGAGGTTTGTTCTCCCGCATCCTCCTCTTCTACCACTTAATGCGATCGAATATCATGAAGATAATTGAAAAAAAGCATTAAGATCAAACAGCAAACAAACTTGCGTTATAATAACGTCAGAGAAATAGCGTGCGAGGGTGCATCAGCTGATATGAAGGCGGCAAAACATTTGTATCTTCGTGTTCAAAAATAGCATAAACCCAGAAAATCTGCAATATAAAATACATATGTTCGCCAAATAAATCCGCGATGCACTGAATTCACGGTTGGCGAATAGCGATATAGCGAGGGATTACTGCATATAAAAAAAAAACCGTAATATGGAGGTAAGCTTAATGCAATTCTTCTTTTATCTCTGTGATGCTTTTGGAAAGGGATGAGCTATTAGGTGTTTACATCAACTGGTAACATTAGATGCCTTTTGTCATTTTCAATAATCCTCAGAATCACAACTAAAAATAAAAACATTTACCGTACTAGCGTTGGGTCTTGAAAAGAAACTTTAATGTTTGTTATATATGGTAAACATAAATATACTGTAAAGCGTACCTGTTCAATGATACCAGTTCCAATCTACAAAGAATGCCAACAAAATATATCTTTATTTTTAATGAGACAGGTCTCCAATTAATGTTTGAATTTTATGATAAACAATAAAATATGCTGGAAAGCTTACCTGTTCCATGACTTCAGGTGCCATCCAGCAAGGAGTACCAACAAAGGTATGCCTTGACTTTTGACGAGACAAGTCACCGCCAGTTGACAACCATGCACTTACGCCAAAATCAGCAATCTGTACAACGCCATCTTCACCCAACAGAATATTACCCGCTTTGATATCTCTGAAACATCAAAACACTTAATAGTCTTGCCTTCCATATTCCAGAACACACAGTCAACACCACATCAAGATGCTATTAACTTAAAAAAAAAAAGACAACATTACATGAGATTTGTTGTAGAGGAAGTACTTTCAGCCATGGGAATACTCGCAAATCAATATTTTGAAAGCTTTTGTAACATTTATGTTATCATTAAGTATTGTATATTAACAAAATATCATAGCAAAAATATAAGCAAAAGAAATCTAATTAACTTATTATAGGTAGTGCACAGCAAATACCAAATTGTTATTTTGGGCACTGATGAATATTCCACCAAGTTATGTGTATCATTCATAGTATGCCATTAAAATTATCTATGTCCCCTCTTGAGTAGCAATTTGTATAACTTTAAATATCAAGTCTATTCTCACAACAATTCTAATGCTACTGAAACCATATAATGGTTGTGTGCAGTATTTAGTTAGCACTGTTCCTATGCAAAGTATATATTCATTGTACCTTACCATATACAGGGGGTCCTCGACCTATGTCAAAATTACATTCCACAAGAAGCGTCGCAACCCACTTTTCCATGTAAGTCGAAGCACACCTAAATAATCACCTACGTCACTCACCTATGCTAATGCAGAAGTAAAGATCATAATCTAAGACATAAAATAACATTTCTATGATATATGAAAACATAATTAGGACTAAAAATGAGAACAGTTCCTTATATTTACTGCATATCTTACCTTTACTCCTGCGGTTAGTTTGCACACTGGAAGGGCATTGCAAGGGAGGAAGACTTAGGCTTATTGGGAGGAGTAAGCTGGAGAGGCAGCTGAGGTAGAGGGTGCAGGATCTATTGCTGGGGCCTCTACATTCTTGATGAAACATTCCAGGTGAGTCTGACAGGATGCCCTCTTCTTCTCCTGCCAAATTTCCTTTTATCACCACGGGCAATCTATGACCCCTAACGCGATCTAAGTGTATCTGGCAAGTGTTGAGGTCCTCAGCCTCAAACTTTGTCAACCCTTTCTCTATCAAGGCAAAACCTTCTTCCAAGGGCTTGTTTGTAAATCTCTTGAGCTTTGGGGTTGACATTTCTTCCTCCTATTCATTTATCTGCTTCTCCAGTGGAATGAGGTCCTCAGCATATAACTCCTCTCCATGAAATTCCAGCAGCTCTATTACATCATCAGCCCCCCCCAACTCCAACTTAACATCAATACACAGGGCAACAATGTTCTTGATGACAGCCTAACCTGTCTCCTCAGAGCCATGGAAGTCATTCACAAACTGGGGACACAGTTTCTTCCATACACCATTCAAGTTTTTCTTTTTAACTTTCTCCCAACAATCAGCAATGTTCTTGACAGCTTTAGAATGTTGTTAAGACTTTTAAAAGTCTTTGCGAGTCAAGTTCTCAGTTGCCCTGAGAACCAGAGCAATTGCCCTTTGAATGTGGTAGCCCTTGAAAGAGGCAATGACACTGATCCATTGGCTGAAACAGGGCAGTGGTATTCGGTGGAAGGTAAACCACCTTGACATTAGGAAGAAAGTCATCCAAATGAGCATGGTGACCCGGGGCATAGTCCAGCACTAGCAACACCTTAAAGTGCAAACCCTTGAAAGCATAGTACCACTCCACTTCAGGCACAAAATGATTGCTGAACCAGTCCTCGAAAATCTGAAGGGTTACCCAAGCCTTCTTATTAAACTTCCAGATGACAGGCAGTTGAGTCTTCCAAATGGCTGGAGTGCCCTTGGATTTTCTGCCGAGTACACAAACAAGGGCTTCAACTTGAAGTCACCAGCAGCATTAGCCCCCAAAAGCAGTCAGTTTCTCCTTGCTGACTTTATGGCCTGGTGCTGTCTTCTCCTCATTGGCGATGTATGTACAACTAGGCATATGCTTCCAGATCAAGCCATACTTATCCACATTAAACACATGTTCAGCACAGTAACCTCACTCCCTAATTATCTCACCCAATGCACTACAAAATCACTTGCTTCTTTCTCATCACCACTAGCAGCTTCATCTTCCACCTTAAGGGGATGCAAATTAACATGAGCCTTAAACAGCATTAACCAAACCCTACTGGCCACACTCTTCACTTTCCCATTCCCCCTCTTCAACATAAGGCTCACTGGGTTATGCCAATGATGATGGTCATCCAGCCAAAGCACTGATAACCTTTCCATTTCAATCATTAGGCCATTATGCTCGGACTTCACTAGAGAAGAACCTATCACATGTTCAAGGATGCGATCTTTATCCTTGATAATTGTTGCTGGTTCCATTCATTTTGAGCAGAGTTAAGTTATAGTGAAGTCATTTCAGCAAAATTATTTTAAGCAAAACATTAAGAGTGAACACTAATGTCAGCGAAGATTAATCTTTAACCTAACCGAACCTCTAGTATATTTTTATTATCAACTCAGCTCAAAGTGTCTTTAAAAAAACAGCTTCAGGTTTGTTCAAACTAACATCGCTCAAAATGCACATAATTTTAACTTCGCTCAAAATGACTGCTCAAACGACTGGACACGATCGTTGCCACAGTTAAATGGCTTAACCCCATATATTGGCCAAGCATTTCACTACACCTAATTTAACTTCCATGGTGATGGCTTTCCTTTGCTTCGAATCACTGCCATCAGAAGAATCTGCTATACACTTGGGAGCCTAATATAGGGCAAAATTATGGCAAAAACAAACTGAAGGGCAAATAAACTATAAATAGGTGGCATATAAACGGGAAATGAGCGATGCGTCTTCCAAACTCTAATGCCGCGTGGCTACGTATTCTTCAGCCACACTCAACAACCTGTTCTCAGCTCGAAGTTCACATTTACGACTATGTACATGTATATGGTAATTTTGTAAATAAATTCAAACTAGGTCCTTCACATAACCAAATACATAAATACATATACATAATAACATTAACTTGCTATATACGCACAAATCAATGCCACATGACGACTAATTCTTCCGCCACGCTCATCAAACTGTTCGGCACACGAAGTTCGTATTTATGACTATGTATTTGGTAATATTGTAAATAAATTCAAACTCAGTTCTTTACATGACCAATTCCATAAACTAATAAATAAATAAAAACATTAACTTGATATATATGTACACAATAACACCGCAAGACGATGTATTCTTTTGCCGCGCTCAACAAACTGTGTGCGAAGTTCGTATTTACGACACAAACTATGTAGGTTGAAAAAAAGGATTTATTAATAATTTATGGAAGATGCATCGTAACCACAAAACATCACAAGTCAAGGAAATCGTAAACCGAGGACCCCCTGTATATAGAATTCACAGCATATCACTAAATATTCATAAACATTATT
This sequence comes from Halocaridina rubra, assembly GCA_037179515.1. Classification (NCBI taxonomy): domain Eukaryota; kingdom Metazoa; phylum Arthropoda; class Malacostraca; order Decapoda; family Atyidae; genus Halocaridina; species Halocaridina rubra. The sequence goes on along the minus strand of JAXCGZ010007918.1, from coordinate 62,791 downwards.
ACAGATTACACAAAACACTTTTAGAATGGGGAGTCATAGCAGAGCGGTAAAATGCTCAACTTGGGAGATGACGGATCCACATTCGAGCCCACAGCAGGCCAATAGGAAGGGGGTCCAGCCTTGATACCCCAACTCCAATTCGTCAGCGTCTACCACCAAGTGGGGACTAACAGTGACATATGAAAAAAATTATAATCCTACTAGGTTACTGTATTACTAATTGCATATATCTTGAGGAAAGCAATATAAGATTAATATGAGTTTTCTTTGATAAGCTTCCTAATGTAAGTATTTTGTATGTTTTATATAAATTTTCAAAAACCTTGTAACAACTGTGAGATATATAATAGCACCTGTAGTTCATTATAGATTCAAAAAGCAAAAATTTTGAGAGATATCTGCAGTTGATACAGTACTGGTGGTTGATCCTGAGATTGAACTGAATCATTTGGTGACTGAGTTTGTTATGAAATGCACATGGAGTGTTAATATTGGCAGACTGAATGTAGGAGTGAATGGGGAATTGCTTGAAGTTGAGAGTTTTAAGTATCTGGGGTTGCATGTATCAAGGAGTGGACAAGTGGTTGCGGAGGTACAGTAAGTTATAGAGTGAAGGAAGAGAGTAAATGTCTAGGTGGGTTGAAAAGTCTAATGAGAAATAAGTATTTGGGAATGAATGCAAAGAGAAGGATATACGAAGGTGTGATTGTGCCGAAAGCATTGCATGGAGCAGAGACTAGGAATGCATGAGAGGATGAAAGGAGCAAGTTGAATGTAATGGAGATGAGGTGTTTGAGAAGTATGATTGGTGTATCTAAAATAGAAGGAGTGAGAAATGAGAATGTCAGGCAGAGAATGGGTGTTGAAAGGAAGCTGTACGACAGGTTAGATCAATGTACCGAGTTGGTTTGGACACATGGAAAGGATAAGTGATAAACGAATACTGAAGACAGTGTGGAGTCCAGAAGTGATTGGAGCTAGGCCAAGAGGAAATCCTATAATGAGATGGATGGATGGTGTGAAAAGAGCAGTTAATGTACGTGGAAGGTCAGCGGAGCAAGGAAGAGAGCGTGAAAGAGATAGCAATGAGTGGAGGAAGATTGTGTATAGGTGACACGGGACAAGCGAGTTCTCACACCTGCTAGCTCAGTGAACTGTGATGGATGGGTGAGGGGAGTTGCCATGTGAAAAAGCAGTGAGAGTAAACCAGCTGCGGCTGTCAGACCTCATTATAGAATATCCTTGCCTGCCTACCTTGTGGATGACCCAGGCAAGGTGGAAGGGGAGGAAATGTGGCAAACCTATATTCCCAAGGAGCTAAGAGGAGTAGTTGAGGTATGTGTGGATCAAAGTGAATGATTGTTTCTTGGTTCGGCCACCCTCATTACAAGGAGGAATGAAGCCATGTATATGTATGTAAAAAACAGAGCATCATTTTCGTTTTTTTCTCCATGAAACTTCTTTAAAACTTGCTATAATACAACGGAGTTTCTGTAATGACATCACAGGAGCTTTCAAACAATATGCATAGTTAAAGTCAGTAGCCACAAAATTATAGTTGATGCCAAATGCACAAGTTATTGAGTGACCATATTAATGGTAGATAAAATTCACAATGGCTTCATTCAAATAATGATGAGGTTGTGGACAGACATGTACAGTAATCCTTCGCTCTATCGCAATTCTTCTCTCGCGAATTCACTGTATCGCGATTTTTAGTGGCATTTTTTTTTTTTTTGTGGGTATATGCAAAAATATTAAAATATTAAAAAAATAAAAATTTTAAGAATTTACATTTTTTTATTGAAAAAAAAAATCATTATTTTATTGATAAAAAAAATTTATTTCCCAGCCTACGAATAATAAACCAGTAAGAAATAGTAAAAAAAACAAATTTGAACATGTAACTCTGCACCATAGAAAGTACGATACCGGTATCAGCGTTTCGGAAAACGCAATGGGTCGCACCTACGTGAGCTAGCATATACAGTGATCCTTCGTTTATCGCGAAGGTTAGGTTCCGGGACCTGGCGTGATAGAGGAATTTTCGCGAAGTAGGATCACCCTATATGTACATAGATATTTTATTTTTACGTTTACACTGCATAAACTGTATAAACCCTCCCTGTACTGTTAACAAACCACCCTTTACTTTATAATAACAGCATGCAAGCATAAATTTATATGAAAGTGATAGATAAACTTACTGTGAATGAGGTGATAATGACATGACATACTCATGTACATAGGTATTTTACAATTATTTTTACGTTTACTGTATAAACCCTCCTGGCACTGTTAAAATACCACCCTTTATAAATAACAGCATGCAACGTAAATTTATATGTACGTGATAGGTAAACTTACCGTGAATGAGGTGGTAATGAAATTTGTAGACTCAAGAGGAAATTATTCCGCAGCCAATAACAGCTTTACGGCTGCTTTTTGGGGGAGAAGAACATGGTAATGGGGAGTTGCTGTCGCTGTTTCTTTTGTTGGTTGATGGTCTGGTAAGGAATCATGGCATCGTCGAGAAGATTACAGAAGGTCACCGAACGAACCATATTATCGTCACGTACCTGCGAGAGTTGTTGGACTGCTTTCACATATTCATACATGGCTGCCAAACGTTCGAGTGTAAGGCCAGGTTCTTCAATTTCTTTGTGCGTTTCCTGAAGTTCTTCTTCCTCTTCTTCGCCCGCTGATTTTGTCATTTCTTTCAAGTCTTCATCAGTCAAAGGCTGCGAGTGGCAGTCAATCAGTTCATTCACATCTTCGGGAGTCATATCTTTAAAGCCTTCTCCTCCTAGCAATGCAGCCAACTTCACAGCTTTCGCAACTGCCGAGTTATGGACTTCGTCAGGAGCAAATCCCTTGTAGTCGTGGATGACTTCGGGCCACAATTTCTTCCAGCTGGCAATGATTGTGGCCGGCTTCATTCTTTGATTGCATTCTCAATATTTTGAAGGCATGTGGCAATCGTGTAATTACACCAGTACGTCTTCATTGAGAATTCTTTGTCCGAATCAATGGATTCAGCCAGGGCATTTCCTGTGTAGAGGGCCTTGAATGCACGAATAACGCCTTGATCCATAGGCTAAATCAGTGACGCTTGTTTTATCAATAAAATAATGAGTTTCAATATGTACTAGCTCACGTAGATGCGACCCTTTTCGTTTTCCGAAACACTGATACCGGTATCGTATTTTACATGGTGCAATACTGTTAGTATTTATGTTTTTTACTATATTTTACTGCTTTATTATTCTAAGGCTAAGAAATACGTTTTTTTATCAACAAAATCGTGAAACTACTGGAAATTTTAATATATGCTAGCTCACGTAGGTGCGACCCTTTGCGTTTTCCGAAACGCTGATACCGGTATCGTACTTTCTATGGTGCAGAGTTACATGTTCAAATTGGTTTTTTTACTATTTCTTACTGTTTTATTATTCGTAGGCTGGGAAATAAATATTTTTTATCAATAAAATGAAATTTTTTTTTCAATAAAAAATGAAAATACTGAAAATTTTTATTATTTTAATATTTTAATATTTTTGCATATACCCACCAAAAAATAAAAAAATGCCAAAAAAAAAATTGCGATAGAGTGAATTCGCGAGAGAAAAATCGCGATAGATTGAAGGATTACTGTATTAAAATTTCCAGTAGTTTCATGATTTCATTGATAAAAAACGCATTTGTTAACCTAAGAATAATAAAACAGTAAAATATAGTAAAAAATATAAATACTAACAGTATTGCACCATGTAAAATACGATACCGGTATCAGCGTTTTGGAATACGAAAAGGGTCGCACCTACGTGAGATAGTACATATTGAAATTTTCATTATTTTCTTGATAAAACAAGTATTTCCTAGCCTAAGAGTAATAAAACAGTAAAAAATAGTAAAAAACATAAATTTAAATATATACACTCACAGTATTGCACCATGTGAAATGCTGTACAATAGCGCACACTGTATTGGTGTCTTGGAAAACGCAAAGGCTCGCACCTACGTGCGATAGTTCATGGAATGCTACTGGCTGAAAGAGTGGGAGACGATGAATCACAGAATTGTTTTTCTGTATGTTCTGTATCATGGGGTCTGATTGGCTTTTTCATTGAAGTTTGCTTCTCCCACCATCTTCCATTGTCTCGCCTCACTCGTTCAGTCTAACTCACGTGTGCGCCGTTCACGTTGTGCTTATTAATACATTTTGCTTGTGATTTTTTTACTCGCGTATTTCAACCTTTGCATTGCCTCCCAAGCATCCTTCATCTTCTAAGGCTTCTGGTAGTGAGCCTAAGTGGCAAAGGAGGATGTTAACCATAACAGATAAGGTGAAACTCTTAGATATGCTGGAAGAAGGAAAAAGGTTTAATGTCGGCCGCTATTTTGGCCTCAGTGAATCTACTGTTCGCTACATCAAAAAGGACGAGGCAAATATCAAGAAAACAGCGACTATTTCTTTTAATAAATCAGCGAAGAGGGTCGTAACATCCTGCAATAAGATAATAGTGCGGATGGAAGCTGCTTTGGCCTTGTGGATTGCTGATTGCAGAAAGAAAAACATCAGATTAGACAGCAATATCATACAAACAAAGGCGAAGAAGCTGTACGATACATTCGCTACAAACGAACCCGTCGACGACAGTGGCGACCGTGGAGAGGAAGAGGGGAGAGAAGATATCGACGACCCACAACCAGGACCCTCCTGCGATTCTCCACCGAGGATACAATCGTTCTTGGCAAGCAAGGTTTGGTTTGCCAAATTTCAAAAACGCTATGGCCTAAAAAGCATTTCGGTTTATGGAGAAGCTGCCTCTGCAGATACAGCTGCCACAGAAGATTACGTGAACAACGACTTCAAGAAAATTATCGCCGAATGGGAATATGCTCATGAGCAAGTCTTCAACATGGATGAGACTGGGTTAGTTTGGAAGGGAATGCCATCTCGCACTTTTCTCTTCAAGGAAGAAGCTAAAGCCCCGGGATTTAAAGCGCACAAAGATCGCATTACCCACATCATGTGCGGGAAAGCTGCGGGCTTCATGTTAAAGCCCAGGCTTATCTACAAGTCAAAGAACCCTAAGGCTTTGAAGAATAAAAACAAGAATCTGCTGCCAGTGTATTGGTTGCATAAACCTAAGGCCTGGATCACGAAAAGCCTCACATCGGAATCACCAATGCTTTATCCCTCAGGTCAAACTTTATCTTGCGGAAAAAGGCCTTGAATTTAAAGTCCTTCTTTTGATGGATAATGCTGGTGGCCACGCAACTAATCTCGAATATGACGGTGTTCAAGTAGAGTTCCTGCCACCGAATACAACGTCACTGATTCAGCCTATGGATCAAGGCGTTATTCGTGCGTTCAAGGCCCTCTACACACGAAATATCCTGGCGAACCTGGTTGAATCCATGGATTCAGACAAAGAATTCTCAATGAAGACATACTGGCGTAATTACACAATTGCCTCATACCTTCAAAATATTCAGAATGCAAACAAAGAGATGAAGCTGGCCACAATCAATGGCAGCTGGAAGAAATTGTGGCCCGAAGTCATCCACGACTACAAGGGATTTGCTCCTGATGAAATCCATAACTCGGCAGTTGCGAAAGCTGTGAAGTTGGCTGCATTGCTAAGAGGAGAAGGCTTTAAAGATATGACTCCCGAAGATGTGAATGAACTGATTGACTGCCACTCGCAGCTTTTGACTGATGAAGACTTGGAAGAAATGACAAAATCAGCGAGCGAAGAGGAGGAAGAAGAACTTCAGGAAACGCACGAAGAAATTGAAGAACCTGGCCTTACACTCGAACGTTTGGCAGCCATGTATGAATATGTGAAAGCAGTCCAACAACTCTCGCAGGTACATGATGATAATATGGTTCGTTCGGTGACCTTCTGTAATCTTCTCGACGATGCCATGATTCCTTACCAGACCATCTTCCAACAAAAGAAGAAACAGCGACAGCAACTCCCCATTACCATGTTCTTCTTCCCCAAAAAGCAGCCGTAAAGCTGTTATTGGCTGCGGAATAATTTCCCCTGGAGTCTACAAATGTCATTACCACCTCATTCACGGTAAGTTTACCTATCACGTACATATAAATTTACGTTGCATGCTGTTATTTATAAAGAAAAGGGTGGTTTTTTAACAGTGCAGGGAGGGTTTATACGGTAAACGTAAAAATAATTGTAAAATACCTATGTACATGAGTATGTCATGTCATTACCACCTCATTCACAGTAAGCTTATCTATCACTTTCATATAAATTTACGCTTGCATGCTGTTATTTATGAAGTAAAGGGTGGTTTGTTAACAGTACAAGGAGGGTTTATACAGTGTAAACGTAAAAATAAATTAAAATATCTATGTGCATATAGGGTGATCCTACTTCGCGAAAATTCCTCTATCGCACCAGGTCCCGGAACCTAACCTTCGCGATAAACGACGGATTGCTGTAGTGGTGTTTATTATATGGCCCATGAAAACTTGGCAGAAGGAATCAGTGTAACTCTGGAAATGGCACCCAACAATGGCAATACAGTGTTCCCCCGGTTATTCGCGTTTCTTGGTTCACGTTCTCACTATCGTGTTTTTTTTTTTTTTTTTTTTTTTTTTTTTTTTTTTTTTTTTTTTTAAATTATTGTGACACCAGGATGGGCCAAAAAATTATAAAATAAAACAGACTTTATCAGGTTGTAAAGAGAAACAGAGATGGATAGTGTAATGACCTGTCAGATGTGAAGGGATTATAAAAGATGTGTAATGAATATCCAGCTCTCTGCTGGTTTTAATATACCTCTGCATTACTTTCATGATGTCTATTCCAATAATTCTGCTTAGATCTTATTATTATTATTACTATTACTATTATTGGCAACAATAATTTTCCTTTGATGATGATTGTGGAGATTATTATCATCATCATCATCATTATTATTATTAAGGGATCATCATTGTTTGTACATCTGCTGGTTTATTTACTTTTTAATAACTGTGTAAATTGCCCCTCCCTAGTTGGCTGGGACAAAGAGTGTGGGGGGTTGGGTAGAATAGAATGTTGGGGGGGGGGGAGAGAGAGAGAGAGAGAGAGAGAGAGAGAGAGAGAGAGAGAGAGAGAGAGAGAGAGAGAGAGAGAGAGAGAGAGAGAGAGAGAGAGAGAGAGAGAGAGAGAGAGAGAATCTTTAAGTAACTCTTGTTTATTCAACCAAAACTACGTGATTTAGTAAATATAATGGTTTAATTACGAATTCATAGTAATAATGATGATAATAATAATAATAATAATAATGATAATAATAATAATAATAATCTCCTCAATCATCATCAAAGGAAAATTATTGTTGCCAATAATAATAATAATAAGATCTAAGGAGAATTTTTAGAATAGACATCATGAAGGTAATGCAGAGGTATAGTAAACCCAGCAGAGAGCTGGATATTCATTACACATCTTTTATAATCCCTTCACATCTGACAGGTCATTACAATCTCCATCTCTGTCTCTCTTTACAGCCTGATAAAGGCCGTTTTATTTTAAAATTTTTGGCCTGTCCTGGTGTCATAATCATCTTTATTTTATTTATTTTTTTGACTGATCCTACTTTGCGGTTTTCCTGGTTCGCACCGGGTCCCGGAACCGAACTACCGCGATAAGGGAGGGAACACTGTACTTTTATCCAAAGACAGGAAAATAAACATTTACCTGTGAATCTGGCCATTATTATGGAAGTATTCAAGACCCTTCAGAACCTCTCGTAATGCTGTTGCAATAACAGGCTCTTCAAACACTCCGTGCTTGCAGTCAGAGGACTTCATTCTAAAAAAATGTAGAAGTACATACAAAAAAATTCTGTGTTCTGCATATTTACATAGTAGTTCACAGGCAAAATTAATTTTCATTACAAATACGTAAGATTAACATTTAACCAAATAACGACGAAATCAAAGCTCTATGATACTACTTTACTCAATGGTTTGGAGCAATAGATGAATTTAAAATTCAAGGAAGTGCTTATTTATGTGAAATGACATCACCGTTACTGCAATATAAACCTGATAACAGACTACATACGAAAATGAAAAAATTTAATAGCTCTCTGCATGCCAGTCATTAACGAAAAAAATCTTTAGCTTTTACTTGCTGGATGACATAAATACACTATGGCCAAGAGCAAGGAAGGTGACGTAAATGTTTTTTTATATACAAGTAATACACAGTTATACTTGCCTATGTTTGATTATATCAAGTAAAGATCCCCCTCCAAGGAGCTTTAGAACAAGCCATAATTCTTCTTTGACTACAAATGAAGTGTAATAGGTGACAACATTTTCATGATGACATAAAGACATAGCCTGGATTTCTTTCTGTTAAAAAAAAAAAATTCAAAACCACATTATTCCAGATTAAAATTATCTTCTAAATGAAGAAGCAACTAATCCTAAAACAAATATACATATTTGACAAAACAGCCAATATGGTAATAAAAAAATCAGGAACTTTTGCAAAAGTAACTCCCAAACATATGGTATAGGTTGTATATAGATATAACATATCATATAAAGAGTAAAAAGTACCATTAATTGCATTTTCCTTAGTCATTACTTTTTCTTAATAACTGAAGCCATATCTTGCCAAGTTGGCAACAAGTGTACAAAAGTACTGGTGAAGTAGCTTTAGTTATACCCTCTCCAAACTTACTCTTTTAACAGCTCTTTTAAAGCAAAAAAAGATACACAGAGATTGAAGGATTGGTTATTCCATGCTCTCCTATCCAACTTTGTTGCCTTTGCGATAAGCTGGGCAAAGAGGTAAATATTTTTTCACTGCATTGCCATGGTTCAAACCTGTCAAATTCTTAACTACTTATATACTATTTGGAAGGCTGCTTTTCTTATTCTATTTATATCATAACAAGGTACAGCATAGCAACTTTATCAGAAGCAAGGATAAAACAAAGGTAGAAATATACATCAAAATACTCATCTGAATTTTGACGCGATCTTGTAAACATGTGAACTGTATATTATGCAAATATATTCATGAAGATAGAGAGCAAAAAAAAAATACAAACTCTTGACATCCTCCTCAGAATCAAGTAAAAAAAAAAAAGTTACATTATACCAGCACACAATATTATTGGCATAAAAATCAGGCATCAAGCATAGTGTCATGCTACTTAACAATTTATATATGTTGCACTGGCCAAATTGTGCAATTAAAGTTCCTGCACTAAAAAAGGGTCTGACTAACAAGATGGAACTGAGTAGAAATATGTCACCTTTAAAACAAACTCTCCATTCCATTCCTCTAAAATAAGTATATATATCCACAAGGTGTAACATCACCCACAGAATAGACTTAATTCTTGCTTGACAATAACTGTATGCAAATCAGGATGCCGAATGCAATCCTCATTTACAGCCTGACAGTTTCAAAGTATAAACAATACCTGAATTACTAAAAAGACTGCTACTAAAAGTGATATTTAGCACTGCAATACAATATTATTTAATTGGGGTCTGCAGTAGCACAGGGGTTAAAGACCTCGACTGGGGGAAGTGACAGATCTGTGATAGAGCCCGCAGCAAAGTGCTAGGAAGGGCATGCAGCCTTCATACCCCAGCTCCAACCTGTCTGCATCCAGCCCCATCATGGGAATTAATAGCAGCCAATAAAATGGCAAACAACAACTTAATACACCAATAACACTGATAAATACATCTCCCATAACAATTGGCAAGGTTGCCACAACTGCAATGTGCATAAGCTGCTCATCCCCTCCCTCTAAAATCTATTTTACAGCAAAAATAGAATTCAGATATGGACTGCCAGCTATCAACTCCTTATCCAACAACGCACAGGATTATGGAGGCGGTATATCTGTATCTCAACTAAGGATCATGGTAGCGCGGTGGGTAAAGTACTCAACTCCAAAAGTGATAGACCAGCAGTCAAGCTCATCATGGTGCATTAGGAAGGGCATCCAGCTTTAATTCCTCAGCTCCAACCAGTCTACGTTTACCTCCATAATGGGGATGAATAGTGACATATAAAACCGCAAACAATAATCTTTATTTCTCAAGCCAAATACATAACCTATCAATATAAAATATGAATAATTTGAAGTACAGTATTTGACTACACATTCCTGACAATACACTTAATAGACCAGCCTTTAGAAACACAGGCAACACTTTCAGATAGGTTCTACAATAAAGTACTTACTAATAACTCATCCATACTCGTATTCCATTTCTCTAGATTTATTCTTTTGATGGCACATTTTTCGTTGCGAGGTATGCATAATGCAGAGTGCACAACGGCTGTTGCTCCAATACCTGAAAATGAAGATAATATATCACTGACAATATCTAAAAGACATTATAATCTTGAATACATTCTCTATGCAACAGTGTATGACACTATAATATACAAATGTATCAATCTTACAGTTATACATACATAATAGTCTATTATAATATTATGTTATTATAAATGTGTTATGATACAGTATTGTCCTTGGGTATCAATATAAAATTAATATAAATTAGAAAAGATGAGAAGGTCCTACCTTTAAACAAACTAAAAGTCAATACTCATGAATAATACTAAACAACATATTAAATGAGCCTGATTTCACATTTAACACTATATATGGAATCCATATTCACATAACATTTATGGCAATATTTAATTTTCAATATTCTTTTACATTTGGCAGAGTTCCTGCAGTATTGAGACCTGTCTTTTATCTACAGCAAAGAGAGGTTAGGTTAGAATTTGAGCTTAAGGCAAAGCTCAAATTTTATTTTCTTTCTTCGCTGCTGATAAAAGACTGGTTCTTATAGAGGTAAATGTGTACATATATACGATTTGGGTCTTTTAAAGAGGAATAACCCCTGGGAGCTCTGGGGTTATTTATATTCACATGGCCCGTCACCTAACCAAACCTAACGATTTATAGGTATATTTAGTACATCAATGACTGCAAGCGGAATGCTAGTGCCTAACAAGGATGATAATACCCATATGCAGTCCTGGAGAGGAAAACAAAATAGTTAACAGGGATGGATATCAGCTAAATAATACTACATAAAGTCTGACCTCTTAAGGAATCACAAAAGGCTACTATCCACATAAGAAAATCTATATACATGAGCCATATTTTCTCTTATAAAGGGAGTGGTTGAGTCAAGGCAAAATACTCTGACTCTTTGGGAAGAGAAAATATCCAATTAAATATTCAATAACCAAAAAATTGGTGTATAAAGAGAATGAAAAGACTATGTATTAATACATCAGCATTAAATAAAAAATATATGAAATTTAATAAAATCTAAAATTCTGTCATGAATACAAGTATGCTGTACGTCAACTGCAGCATGCTATTTATAAAAATAAAGAAATATTCATGTACACAGGGTTAGATTACACTGATTTTATTGTGCCCATTTGAGGAAGTGAACCTACATCACTGGTTATGCTACACTAGCACAAGAGGTAAATCGGCATATAATACCTCCACCAGTTTATAATATCATGACTAACAATTTATTATAACATCCCAAGACCAATGCTATAATTTATATTTAAATAAGTGTTGACAAACAAGACATCCGAGCTTTTGTAGATAAAAATAAATAGCAAAAAGCATTGGGGCAAGCACACAATACAAGACTTAAGTGATTTAAAAAAATATAATCTTCATAACTAAAAATTGATTTAACTGGTCTTAAAACTGCTTTTTATCCAAGAATTCAAGAAATACTGAGTCCATCTATTTCTTAAATTATCTAAAGCTTAATAACATTTATACATACGACAATAGTAATGAGCAAACCCTACATGACAATTCGTTTAAATTTATATCTAACTTCCCATGGGATGACTACTGCTTTCAGATCTGCAACCCAAATCACGCAGCCCGAAAAGTTGCCGAGATCATAACCGCGGGAATAGAGGCGTTTATCCCCTATTCCTTGGTTTGACGGTGCCTGCTGCGTGGCTATTCAGGGCAGGGATCGGGCACAGTATTTGTACCAAGCCTCTCCTTCAGATTTAATTCAGTCTGTATTTATTTCAGCCAGGAATCTCTGCAATGGTCAGATTCGAAGGTCTAAAGCTTCCTCTTTAAGAAGGAGAGTTGACAATCTTAACTCCTCTCCCACTGTTAAAAGTTCCTGGTCCTTAGCCAAAAACCTCTCCAAAAATTTCTGTGACTCAAACTTTCCCCCTCTCATTCATCCTGATGGTTCTATAGCTTGCTCTCCCACAGACAAAGCCACTCTCTTTGGCTCTAATTTTTTGCCAACTCTTCCATAAGAGATTCCAGCACACCTGTTCCTTGTACTTTACCACTCTCTAACCCTATGCCCTCCCTTATTCTTTCTTCAAGCAAGTCCATAAGGTACTTTGCTCTCTGAAGATGAACAAGGCATCAGGACCCGATGGTATCCATGCAAGGTTCCTTAAGAAGCTTGCAGATGAACTAGCTCTCGTGCTTTGCCAGCTTTTTAACCCCATTCTGTCAACCAGTATCTATCCTTCATCCTTCACCTGGTCCTAAGAAGGGTGACTGCTGTATTCCTTCTAACTGCCAACCTATTGTCCTAACCTCTACTATCGCTGAAGTATTTGAAACTTTGCTCAATTCTCGTTCTTGAAACATCTTGAATCTAACTCACTTATTTCCAATCACCAATAAACTCCAGCAATGCAAGATCCACTGGTGGCCTCTGGTCCTATCTTACTCATGTATGCTCATTTTCTCTGAGGAACTATGGGGAATCCTTTGACGTTGCCCTTGATATCTCTATGGCTTTTGACAGAGTATGGAACAAGGCCCTATTGGCCAAACTTCCTGTTTATGGTGTTACCTCTTCTCTCTGTTCTCCGATTTCCAGTTTTCTCTATGACCGTTTTATATCTGTGATTGTTGACGACGCAACATTTAGCTCATTCCCATTTACCAGCGGTGATCCAAATGGCTTTGTTCTTTCACCTACTCTGTTCCTTCTCTTCAGTCTTCAGTCCCCATCTTCCTCTCTTCTCCACGCCTTTGCCGATGATACTACCTTAAATTTTCTCTCTGCCTTCTCTTCACAATCTTTTTCTAACTTGTCATGAAGGAGTCACATAATCCAAATTTCTAAATCTGCATAAAAAAATTGGGGGCTCTGTTTCGTTTTTGTCATTACTTTTCCTCTTTACACTTACTTAAAATCTATAAGGGTCTTATCCATCTCTGCTTAGAATACTGCTCAGGCATCTGGGGTGCTCTTCTCATATTCTCACCTTCTTGACAGGGTTGAATCGAAGGCAATCAGACTCATCACAGACCCTTTTCTACTTCTAATCAGGATTCTCTTTCTCTTTGCCATAAGGTGTCAGCCCTTTCTCTCTATTGTTTCTACTTCCATTGCTACTCTGATGAGTTGGGGAATTGCATCCTCCCCCGCAACCAAGGCAGCGTAATGCTCACCAAGCCGCCTTGTCTCACAGGTACTGTGTGGAGATTTGTAGCTCGTGGACTGGTCGGTGCAGCGAGTGCTTCTTCCCATCCACCTCCAGACTCTGGAACTCTCTTCTTTCTTCTGTCTTTCCTAATTCTTATTACTTATCTTCCTTCAATAAGTGGATCTACCATCATCTCAGGACCTAATCCTGCCATATCTCTAGCTCTTCAATACTTTGACTACTCTCTTTGCCTATTCTCTCTGCCTGTCCATTTCCTATTGTGTATCAATCCCTTATTTCTGCCTTGTCCTTAAATTTCTACTTTTTCTTAATCTTAATGCTTGCTTGGTACCCAGACTAATGAGGGAAGTTTTATTGCCTGTTCCAGAGTCAAACTCATAAAATATAACTGTCCCTGTATGAAGTAAGATAGTAGCTACTGAAAAGTACAGTACAATACATTACAAATTTTAACTCTTAATTATTTCATAGAAGCTTAGGTGCTATTACATTTACGTACCAGGAGCGAAGTGGTTAAAGTACTCGACTCAGATGTGACAAACCCATGTTCAAGCCTACTGTGGGCATTAGAAAGGGCATCCAGCCTTCATTCTCCAGCTTCAAGCTCTCTGGTTCATCCCCATTCGAACTGGGAGTAATAGTGGCACATAAAATGATAATCAACATTAATGTACAGAGTGCATAACACTTTAAATACAATCAAATCTTATTACAAGAATATAATGCTAAAAGCAGAATCAAAATAAACTTCAGAAGTGATATGTGGCCATATCTGTCTAAGGAAAGCAATGTATTAAATTAGCCTAATCAAAGAACACTGTATGAACACGGTGTTATAAAAAGCCTAAAATGTTAAACTGCATTAACTTCGGGGTGAAAAATAATGTTTTCAGATTAATCTATTTTTTTTCTTTCTAACACGATAGACAATGTCTATCAAATAAAAAAAAACACTGATAATCCCTACATTACAATTATCATTAAGGAAACAGCATAAAAATGCTTTGTGGTGTCTTTATACACAGTCACATGAAATGAAGTTAGCAGTATCTCACCACATGTTTATTCTTTTTTTTTTACCAGTTTTTGTTTAGATTTAATTTTTGCTCCTAGTTAAAAATGTTCTATTCATTCTTTTTTCTGCTATTTTTACAATTCTCCTCCCACTTTTTAATGTGGTTATGGTATTGTATATAATGAAAAAAGACAATGTTGCCTTTCCATTATGTGCTCTATCGACAATCTATGATCAACCATTGTATTTGGCCACAATATTAATAAGTATGAATATTGTTAAAATGAATTTATTTAGAAATATAAAGGTAAAAAACTAACCTAATCTTAGGTTTGGTTAGGTTAATTGCTTGTTTAGGTAAATTAAATTGAAAACCCTTGGTAGAGCACACACTGGAGCATTAATGTTAACATCTAGCTAGTTTGCTAGTTAAATGGAAAATCCTTGTCAGAGCACCAAATCAACTCACTATATGAAGGTTTCACTTAGGCTATTTCGTAAATAGAACTGTTCTTAAGTTGTATTTAAGTATAAACAAGTACTGTACAGTACGTATATATGCATTGCTGTTCAGTACTTAGGCTGTCGTGAAGAAATTTTAATTTAGAAGTATTAAAGAACATATAGCCCACGTGGTGTCAGGGGTATTCAAGTTCAAGTGGCGTAACCGATATTTTCCAGTGTTGGTTTCCTGGGCAGGATGTGTGTTTGCAAAGAAATGACACGGGATTTATGGTTCAGCCCATAGGCCTCTACCACATCGGCGTCAGTTGCCGATAGAGGTCAAAATTGTCACACAGTTCAAATCGTTCCCACGAGAGCCGAAAACCAATATCTACATGTACGTATCCACATGCACTTGTGAAAGTACACATATAGGCACTCCTTGTATCCGATTGGCCTTTTTATAGCCACGCCCCTAACACTACTTGAATGGGCGGGCACCCCCTTTTCTCTAGAAGCCTATTGGATGAGGCTGTCCAAGCCTACCATGCCCTGCCATCTTGGTCGTACAAGAAAGTAAGAAGCAGCTAGAGAGCAGAGTTTCAGTAAGAATTTGACAGGGGCACGAATAAGATCTTAGATTTTACCTTAAGCGGACAGGGAGCTTTGAAGTGTAGAATAAGTTTAGAACTAAATAAACTAATGTTAATCAGCCTGTGCATATCTGTTATCACCACGCACGCTATATAATAAGTAGTCTTAGAATAATACTATACGACAGTGGCGGCAGCTCAGGACGATACCACGCCTAATGACCGTGGAGACAAAAAAAATTATAGGCCAGTGAATCTCGGAGGTGAAAAGATTCGTCGAATCCTCGAGTTAGAAGAAACTTCAAGACGCCTAAAAGCAAGCGGCGAGACCGCACCCTCAAGGAGAGGTAGTGTGGCCGACGGCGACTTTGACGATACAGACACCGAGAGCGACACCTCAAACTCCGACAACTCTCAGATGTTGGAGAAAGCACAGCAAGTCACACCTCACCCCCGTCCCTGTATAGGAAGAGTGCCCTGCAGTAAGAATTGTCCCATACATTTTGACTCTGAAGGAAAGTTGCTGAAACTTCGTTCATGAAGGCTGAGAAACGTCAACTGGAGAGCCGAACGGTCAACTTGGAAAAAGATTTCAGGGCGATGCACGTATTTCACCGTGCGGAGCACTGTGAATGTTGCTTTGAGAAACAACACCCCTACCAGGCGTTATCTGTCGCTGAATTCAACTAAGAAAATGCATGGGATGGTGAATTGGCGATTTTACGAGATATGGACGACGTCGGCGAGAAAACCAACGGTCCCAGAAGAAAGGAAAAACCCCTCCTCTAGTGCCAGTGGCCTATAAATAGTGAGTAATGGGACTATAATTAAAAGAAATTGAGGTCGGAGGACTCCGCCATTTTACTTTGTAAATATGCTTTGACTCAGTCACCGTGCATATAAAAGAGAGCATGACTTTAGTAAATTAACAGAAGTAGAATTTCTGTACCCATTACTAAACTAGATAATTTGTACTAATAGCTATAAGCAGTAATGAACTCATTTTTTGTTATAATTAGAACAATATAACGAGTAATTGAGTTTGAAGGGTGTTCAATTTATTTTTATGATTGCCTAAGTTAAGTATTAAACAGGCGAAAGGTATTAATTTTATTTGAGAAAAAAATTAATATATACCTAGTTCTTAGAATAACGCGAAGATAGGTTCTCAGAAGTGCCGCGTATTGTACTTTTCGCGTAATGTAACGAGTCATTTTCCATAAGAAACAATGATAATGGGCATAGATACGTTCCACAACCGTACATAAACACACTATACCAAAGATATAAGATAAGTAAAACATATTATAAAAGTACATAACAAAGCAGAAAGACATGTAGTTATTTATAATAACATGCAAATAGTGGACAGTATAAAAGATATAGAGATTTACTGTACAGTAAACAAATTAATGCACTCTATTATGCGGTGGGCAACAGGCATACACTGGGACGTGCATGGTGGCAGTGAGCACGAGGATGCAAACGTTTTGCCACCTCCGTATCAGCTGATGCACCCCCGCACAATATTTCCCTGACGATATTATATCGAAAGTTTGTTTGCTGTTTGTTCTTAATGCTTTTTTTCAATTCTCTTCATAATATTCAATTGCATTAAGCGGTACAAGTGGAGGAGGATGCGGGAGAACGAACCTCTATCTGCAAACGTTTTTCCCTTCCGTATCAGCTGATGCACCCTCGCTCGCTATTTCCCTGATGACATTATATCGAAAGTTTGTTTGCTGTTTGTTCTTAATGCTTTTTTTCAAATCTCTTCATAATATTCGATCGCATTAAGCAGTAGAAGAGGAGGAGGATGTAGGAGAGCGAACCTCTATCTGCAAACGATTTGCCGCTTCCGTATCAGCTGACGCACCCTCGCACGCTATTTCGCTGATTATATTATATCAAAAGTTTGCTTAGTGTTTGTTCTTAATACTTTTTTTCCATCCTCTTCGACCCTCGCACGCTATTTCCCTGACGATATTATATTGCAATTTTGTTTGCTGTTTGTTCTTAATGCTATTTTTCCATTATCTTCATAATATCCGATCGCATTAAGCGGCAGAAGAGGAGGAGGATGCGAGAGAACGAACCTCTATCTGCAAACGTTTTGCCATTTCCGTATCAGCCGATACACCCTCGCACACTATTTTACTGATGATATCATATCGAAAGTTTGTTTGTGTTTGTTCTTAATGATTTTTTTCAATTCTCTTCATAATACTCTATCGCATTAAACGGTGGAAGAGGAGGAGGATGCGAGAGAATGAAATTCTATCTGCTAATGTTTTGCCGCTTCCGTATCAGCTGATGCACCCTCGCACGCTATTTCCCTGACGATATATTATTGAACGTTTGTTCTCAATTCTTTTTTCCATTATCTTGATATTATCCGATCGCATTAAGCGGTAGAAGAGGAGGAGGATGGCGGAAGAGTGACTCCGAGGCGGTCGATTATTTACTAAAATTAAAAGGTTTTTTTTTAATATTTTTGCATGGGTGTTATTCGCAAATTTCATAGTTTTTATAATTATTTTTTAGGGGCGTTATTCCAATTTCACGGATTATAAACACGCGTAAAATGCGAACTAGGTGTACGTGTAAAATAATTTCTTTATGTTCCTTTTCTAAAGCGGAAGCAGAGTAATTTTACAGAGTGATTTTTGCGGGAGTGACAGTGTTTAAGAATAAAATATAAGTTGTAGAGCTTTTTTGTACTCTGAAATGCGTGTAAGAATTATATTGAGAAACGAACTTGAATCCGCTTTTAAGGTTTTTCTTTTATCACATGTAATATTTTCCAAGAAAGAAATGCGGAAGTGACCGATCGATCTCCCAACTTCGTTATTATAAAGTAATAGTTACTGTACTGACTTTTTGCTTTTAAAATACGTGTACATCCTATCCTTTGAAGAATTAGAGATTTTTTTTATGTCATTAAGATTATTGCTGTTCAGTATAACGAGTCTTTTTAGTTTGTTAAGATGTTATGCAGGAAGGAAAAGAGAGTAGAGTAAATTGTGCTGTGATAAGGAAGTTAGGGTGTCACCCTACCATGCTATAGATGGGAAATATAGAGAGGACCTAGGACCGTTGACACAGTCATGCGACTGCGACTTCACACACATTCCTTCTGAGTAATGGGGAAAAAATGTGTTCAATGAACGGGAGAAAGAATGGGGGAAGTCGCCGAGAGAGAGTGGGTGAGCGAATGTGCAAATGGATGCGATAATGAGAGGGGGGAAATTGAACAATCAGGTGCGACCGACCTGAGTGATATAGAAAAGGTATTTGTGAATGAAATTGCGAGAAGTTCGTTAAGAAGCAGGATGGGGACTGGGTATGGGAGGACCCTTCCCCTGCATTACACGTCTTACTGCAGACCATATGCAATTGAAGAAGGCATATTTGTTGATATGCGCATAGTTTTAACGGGAGGTGAGGTAGATATTGCAATATCTATTAAAGAGATATTGTTATGAGGCAACGTAATGAAGTTCAATCCGCCCAGGTACGGCTGACGTGCAGTGTTTATTTTATTTCTTTTGTCCCCTACTGCACAAATGAGATAATTATTCCATTTTCGAAATTCCAAGAGAGATCTTAAGTGATAAAGGATGCAAATCCATGAATGATTTTAAATTTTTTTTCTAGCTGTAGTATTTACATTAATTGTTTGAAGGAATATGCTAAATAGATAAAATAAAACTTTGAAGTTTAAGCCATGATAATGTTTGCCACCATCATTTCAGCTTGGTTATAAAGAAGGGAGTGTGAACTCACAAAGAAACGACAACTAGAATGTCACACAGCCATTTCCTGTATTTGAAAGAGACGAAGTCGATCCAGAAACAGAAGAGACAGGGGAGGAAACAGCGCCTGCACACAAATCTCCCCGCAAAAGCTAGCCAACTGAAGTCCAGAAGACGAATATTGAGCAGTATTGTGATAGAGAGGGTAATTAAGTATCTAGCCGATCGTAAGTATAGGAAAAAAAAAGGAAAAATTATATATCTTCCCCCCTGTCTGCTGAGGTATTCTGTTGAATAGTCACTTGAAAAAAAAAAACCATGTAAATTGAGTAATAGAAGAATATATATAAGTTATTTTCATGTACAATTCCTTAAGAGATTTTGAAAGTTAAGCAAAGTTCATTCTTTAATGTTGCAAATGAAACATTATCTTTTAATTTTATTACTGCATGCACAGATACAAGCTGTTTATATTTTTTTCAGATACATAAGAACATAAGTTCCTGTGATGTGTGGTATTCTCCCTAGGCTTAGCCAAAGTTCAGAGTGGTGGTCTCGAGCTATAGGAGTAAATGCTAGGATGAAAGTCTTCTGTCGGGAGAATAATATAGGTTTTATAGACGGGTGGGATCACTTCACTAGTCGTAAGCATATGTATGCAAGGGATGGAGTGCATCTTTCTAATTCAGGTGTCTCGGTATTGGCTGGTATGATAGACAGAGAGGTAGGGGGGTTTTGTTAGACACAAATAATGAAATGAATAATACTTGTGCAGGGAAATTAGTCATCAAGGATTCAGTAAATAGTGGGTCAAATAACTGGGAGTCTAAGGATAAGAACCATTTGTTACATAGAACAAATATTAACAAAAAGAATAGCCACAAGAAGGGTAAGGCTAGAGAAAGATTAAAAGTATATTATACAAATAGCCGTAGTTTAGGTAACAAGATAGAAGAACTGAGAGCCATAGTATGTACTGAGAGACCAGATATAATATGCATTAGTGAAAGTTGGATTAATTTAGAAAGCAAACACCTTAAAGCTGAGTACATAATTACAGGATATAAACTTTATAATGCTGATCGTAGTGCAGATAAAAGAGGGGGAGGGGTAATTATGTATATTAAAGATAGCCTCAGAAGCTGCATTAAGTCTGGAATTAAGACAAATCTAAATTCAGAAACCTTATGGGTTGAAATTAAAAATAATATAGAAAGTCTAGTTGTAGGAGTAGTCTACAGACCACCTGATCTAGACGATATGGAGTCACAGGTTATATACGATGAAATTTCTAAAGTGACCAGGTCAAATAGAGTTTGCATTGTAGGCGATTTTAATTTTAGACATATTAACTGGGAAACCATAACAGGTGATAGTAGCTCTAAGGAGTTTTTGGAAGTAGTAGCAGACAATTTCCTTTCTCAGCATGTACTGGAAGCAACACGGGGGGTGAATACACTAGATTTAGTTCTTAGTAATAGAGAGAATATGGTTACAAATTTAGAAGTTGGTGAAAAATTGGGCAACAGTGACCATGATTCCATTAGATTTAACATAATTTTCAAGGAAACTATAAAGGAAAATAAGAATATTGTTCCAAACTTTAGAGCAGGAGATTTTGAGGGCTTAAAAACTAAATTATCTAATGAGGTATGGGAAGGGATTTCTGGGGTACAGATGTGGGTAGTTAATCCAGCAGGTCAGGTCGCAGGTAGCGGATTACCCCAAAATTTGAGTACCACATGCCAAGGATTATCACAAGATAAGATCAATACATTAAATTCTCTCACAGGAAAGAACAGCAGTCCGTCAGTTAATATAAATTTGGATGAGGAATATAACAATTTTGTCATAACTCTTAAGAATAGTCAGAGAGACTATATTCCCATGAAACATTGCAGATCAAGAAAAAATGACCCTAAATGGATGAACAATAGAATAAAGAATCTTATAGGTATTAAAAGAGGAATATACAGGAAACTAAAAAGAGGTGAAGAGCAGGTGAGGCAGCAATATATACAGTTAAACAGGGAAGTTAAAAAGATAGTTAGAGAGTCGAAAAGAAAATACGAAGTTAGAATAGCAGGAGAAGCTAAAGAAAATCCTAAAGGGTTTTATCAACATTATCAAACAAAATTTAAGGAAAAAGTCGGACCAATTGAAGTAGCCAATGGCCATATCACAGATGACGATAAAACAATGTGTACATGTTTAAATGATTATTTCTTATCTGTATTTACAAATGAAAACTTGGAAAATATTCCGGAAGTAGAATTCATTTACAGAGACAGTCCCGATAATATACTTAGTTCAATAAATATTACGAGAGAGGAGGTAATAAAAGAAATAGATAAATTAAAGGCTCATAAATCTCCGGGACCTGATGGAATATATGCTAGAATATTAAAGGAATGCAAGGAAGAGCTTAGTTGTCCTCTAACTGCATTATTTAATAATTCAATAAAATTAGGATCGGTACCCATGGAGTGGAAATTGGCAGATGTGGTACCAATATTTAAAAAAGGAGAACGTGTTAAAAAGAATAATTATAGGCCGGTAAGTTTAACGTCAACAGTGGGTAAGATTCTAGAATCCATAATTGCAAATAAAATAAGGGCACATCTAGAATTACACAGACTGATAAAACTTTCACAACACGGGTTTCTTAAGGGTTTTTCGTGCCTTACAAACTTACTGTCTTTTTATTCAGAAGTTTACAAGGCAGTAGATTGTGGCAAAGAATATGATACAATATATCTAGATTTTAGCAAAGCTTTTGATAGAGTTCCTCACAAAAGATTAGTTAAAAAGCTTGAAGCTCAAGGTATAGGAGGAGCTGTGCTCAGAAGGATCAAACAATGGTTAAAAGACAGAAAACAGAGGGTTTGCATAAATGGAGAGAAATCAGAGTGGGGCTCGGTTACCAGCGGGGTACCACAAGGCTCGGTACTGGGTCCCCTATTATTCATCGTATATCTAAATGATCTGGATTCGGATATCAGTAGTAACCTAAGTAAATTCGCAGACGACACTAAAATAGGTAGAACTATAAATGGAAAAGAAGACATTCATGCTTTACAGGAAGATCTAAATAGATTATCTGAATGGTCGGACAAATGGCAAATGGAATTTAATGTTGAAAAATGTAAAGTAGTTAAAATGGGTACTATAAAAGACAATACTAGTTATAAGCTAAATAACCATGAAATCATGAGTTCTCAGTGTGAAAGGGATTTGGGAGTTCTTGTGAGTAGTAGTCTTAAGCCAAGAGAGCAATGCACAGCAGTCAGAAATAAAGCAAACAGAATTTTAGGATTTATCTCAAGAAGCGTCAGCAATAGGACGGAAAAAGTTATTTTGCAGCTCTATCTTGCATTAGTTAGGCCCCATTTAGATTATGCTGTGCAATTCTGGTCACCCTATTATAGAATGGAAATTGAATCCTTGGAGAGAGTGCAGCGAAGAATGACCAAGATGATACACAATATCAGAAATCTACCATATGAGGACAGATTACAAAAACTTAATCTACATTCTCTAGAGAGGCGAAGAGTTAGGGGAGATATGATTGAAGTGTATAAATGGTTTAAAGGGATTAACAAGGGAGATATTAATAAAGTTTTAAAAATTCATGATCAAACCAGAACTCGTAATAAAGGATTTAAGCTTGATAAATTTAGGTTCAGAAGGGAAATTGGTAAAAATTGGTTTGGTAATAGAGTAGCTGATGCATGGAACAAGCTTCCTAGTATGATAGTAAATGCCAATACCTTAGACACCTTCAAATGTAGATTAGATAGACATATGACAGAGGTAGGGTGGGTATGAATAGGTTAGTGCTTATTAGAAAAATCATAAACAGAAAAATAGAATAAATAAGTAGAGTAGAATAGAATAGGTTAGACATGCTGAAAATACAATTAAAAAATGGAGCTGCCTCGTGTGTGCCAGTAGGCATGTTGCAGTGTCCTCTATTCTTATGTTCTTATATATTATGACAGCAGGAATTCGAACAGTAAAAGAAACTGACCAAAAGAAATTGGTTTAAAATGAGCATTATTATGAAATATAAGTACAGAACTCTGTTCTTGCCTCAAAATGCCAGTATCATTTGTATATTTACTGTTATTCCTGATTTAGTATTTTTATTTCTATTTTTATTATTCTTATTATCATCATGATTATTATTACTGTTATTATTATAACGCTGGATGTTACTGTTGCTATCACTCCATGGCCCTTCTGCTAATTATTATTTTCGTAATGCTATTAGTAGTAACCAAATGATTTGTATCTTTATTTTGAATTCATGCCTTTATGTTACTGTAGACACTGTTAATAAGTGTATTTCTTTAGTGGCTGTTCTCAGCATTTCATGACTTTTCTTTTTGATATCTATAGTATACTAATGTTATGTATCAGTTAATCAGCTACGTCCTAAGTATCTTGGAATAATGATCTAATGGCGTAGACATATACTTACAATTACCACCAACCTGCAAATTTAAAGTTTTTTCAAATACCAGTCCCTTTTACCCAGTGGAGAGATTGCAAGCGCCTGCAGATGCAGGGGAGGCGAAGAAAACCCTTTGAGTGCTTACATATGGCCATTGTTTGTACTCAGAGGTCATATCTATTCTTTCTTGTATTTGTAATAGTGAAATTAGGCCCTAGTTTCCAGCCCTAGGATCTACTACAGGCTATTCTGATTGCAGAATTCGAGTCTGTGAGGGAGATCCACCTTCGGGGGATAGGTGGCGTGAGAGGAAGATTGTTCATAGGACCGCCTCAAGAGTCGCAAAAACGAGGGAGGAAGAAGCTCATGGCAGATATATCGGCGCCCTTCAGTTGTCCAGCCAGTCTCAAGAAACAGAATTTACGGTTCCTGGGTACAACCCCGGACCTATCTCGCAGCGTAGAAGTGGTGGATGATGGAATCAGGTGTGGGAAGCCCAATACCTAGCAGTAATGGACAAAAGGGATTGGGGGAATGAAAAAGGGAGATGAAAAATCCCTATAAATAAAAAGTTCTAAGACCAGGGGAAAGTAAAAGTTCCCACTGTCTTTGTATGAATAGAGTAAAGAAAGAACATAAGAAAATAAATTCCACACTGTCTTTGAAAATTTTCGATGGACATCACACAGGAAAAAAAAATATTGTTGTCTCTTTAGCTTTTAAGATTTAAGTTAAGAAAACCTCAATGCCTCCCCTAGAAGTAATATATAGATATAAGAGAAACTATGTACCCTAAGTTTAATTAGTAAGTGTCATTAATGAATAGCTGTCATTCATCAACAGTGCTTTTATTTTGAATTAGTACTATGACAATCGTTTTTTATTGATGTAGAGATAAATGTCACAAACCAACTGTATTTTATATTAATTGGGTATTATAACCATATTTAATTACTTTTGCCTTAAATCATTTTGCCACTGATTAGTAGCTGTATATTGTAATTGTGAATATTTTGATTTAATACTACGATAATCATTTTTTTTATTGCTGAACCTTCGTAGAGATCAGTGTCCAACTGTATTTTATATTAAATGTGTATTATAACCATTTTTAATTAGCTTCTCCTTAAATCATTTTGTCACTGATTAGTAACTATATATTGTAATTGTGAATATTTTGATTTAGTACTATGATAATAATTTTTTATTGCTGAATCTGTGTAGAGATCAATGTCCAACTGTATTTTATATTAATTGGGTATTATAACCATTTTTAATTAGTTTCTCCTTAAATAATTTTGTCACTGATTAGTAGCTATATACTGTAATTGTGAATACTTAATTTTGATTTTTTTTCTTTATTGAGAATGCTTATTGTAAGAAACATATATATTTTTTTTTTTCAGAAATCACATGTTCTATATCTATTATGTCCCTTGACAATGGAATATCTTTCATGAAACTAAGTTTGAGAAGTAATTTGTTTAGATTATTATATGAAATTGTATATCTTAAGTCATCAGATTAGATAGCTCTGCCCCGTTTTTTTTTTGCTAAAATAATTATAGTTAAAAGGTATAAAGCTCTCTAAAATGTATAATGCTACATCTGAAATGGGACATATCAGGGTGGTAGTGGGGGGTGTCGTGAAGAAATTTTAATTTAGAAGTATTAAAGAACATAGCCAACGTGGTGTCAGAGGTGTTCAAGTGGCATAATTGATATTTTCCAGTGTTGGTTTCCTGTGCAGGATGTGTGTTTACAAAGAAATGACAAGAGATTTATGGTTCAGCCCATAGGCTTCTAACACATCGGCACCAATTGCCGATAGAGGTCAAAACTGTCACACAGTTCAAATAGTACCCACGAGAGCCGAAAACCAATATCTACATGTACGTATCCACATGCACTTGTGAGAATATACATATAGGCCCTCCTTGTATGCGATTGGCCTTTTTATAGCCACGCCCTAACACTACTTGACTGGTCGAGCACCCCCTTTTCTCTAGAAGCCTATTGGCTGAGGCTGTCCAAGCCTACCATGCCCTGCCATCTTGGTCGTACAAGAAAGTAAGAAGCAGCTAGACAGCAGAGTTTCAGTAAGAACTTGATAGGGGCACGAATAAGGTCTTAGACTTTACCTTAAGGGGACGGGGAGCTTTGAGGTGTAGAATAAGTGTAGAACTAAATAAACTAATGTTAATCAGCCTGTGCATATCTGTTATCACCTCGCATGTTATAGAATAAGCATAGTCTTAGAATAATACTATACGACAAGGCTCAAGACACTTAATTACTATATATAGCATAAAGTATAAAATGCTAAAGAATTTTAATACAGTAATAATACAGTGCTGTGCAGTAATACACAAATTCATACATAAGTAGGTAATGGGTAGGTTTTTGTTCATATCTGTGAATGTTTGCAACTCGTTTGTTCGTAAGTAGAATAAGAAAAATATTCATTCAATAGGAAATTTACATGAAATGTTTTTATTGCATAATTTAGCTGAATGCTAATTGATAAACTGAATAAAATTTTATAATCTATGGTCTGTGTATCAAATTTATTTAATGTGCAGAATGTCTGGTTTTCATTAGGAAAATATAACTGATATGCCAGGTAGGAAAACTTATATGAGATATTCTCATTGTTGAATTAATAATTTAGGTGACTGTGTTTAAAAGTAAATTAATTATCTGTATTTCAGTTGTATTTAATTTGCTGTAAGATTAGTTATTGTTAGGAATGGAACACAGATTTTGCTGGTAGAAAAACCTAATATACATGTGATGTTTTTCTTGACGAATTATCGCTGCATTTGGTGGAATCTGTTTTCGTAAGTAAATTAAATTGCATTTTGTATTCTTTACCTCTGCAGTGGGAGATTATTAAGGTGAGACCTAGACTTTTGTTCTAATTCAATACTCTACCCATTTTTCTAACCGGTAACTCCGTCTTATATTCGTAATCAAAACCATACGTACAGCAAGTAAAATAAAACTGACATATCGACTAAAGAATACAAAAAGCAATTTAATTTACCTACGAAAACAGATTCCACCAAATGCTGTGGTAATTCGTCAAGAAAAACATCACATGTGTATTAGGTTTTTCTACCAGCAAAATCTGTGTTCTATTCCTAACAATAACTAATCTTACAGCGAACTAAATACAATTGAAACACAGACGCTACAATATATGATGATGATTAATTTACTTTCAAACACAGTCATCTAAATTATTAATTCAACAATGAGAATATCTTAAGTAAGTTTTTCTACCTGGCATATCGGTTATATTTGCCTAATAAAAACCAGATATACTGCAAATTAAATAAATTTTAAACACAGACCATAGATTATAAAATGTTATTCAGTTTATCAATGACCAGTCAACTAAATTAGTAAAAGAACATCAATTCTGCAATACACACATTTCATGCAAATTTCCTATTGAATTAATGATTTTTTTATTTTACTTACGAAAAATCGAGTTGCAAACATTCATAGATATGAACAAAAACCTACCCATTACCTACTTATGTATTAATGTAGGTATTACTGCACTGCACTGTATTATTACTGTATTAAAATTCATTAACATTTTATACCTTACGCTATATATAGTAGTTAAGTGTCTTTAGCCTAAGTACTGAACATCACTGCATATGTATGCACTGTACAGTACTTTTTTATACCTAAATATAACTTAAGAACAGTTCTATTTAAGAAAACACTTCTGAAACCTTACTCGTTCATAAGTTGGGGAGTGCCTGTATTTTGAAACATATAAATGGGTTATAAAAACTATTTTATAAGCTAGAAAAATAACATACCCGGTAATATGAAAACAAAATGCAAAACCCAATACACTTTACCTCTGCAGTGGGAGATTATTAAAGTGAGATCTATATTTTTGGTCTAATTCAATACTCTATCCATTTTTCTAACCGGTAACTCCGTCTTATATTTGTAATCAAAACCATACGTACAGCAAGTAAAATAAAACTGACCTATCGACTAAAGAATACAAAATGCAATTTAAGTTACCTACGAAAACAGATTCCACCCAATGCCGTGGTAATTCGACAAGAAAAACATCACATGTATATTAGGTGTTTCTACCAGCAAAATCTGTTTTCTATTCCTAACAATAACTAATCTTACAGCAAATTAAATACAACTGAAATACAGACACTAGAATATATGATGATGATTAATTTACTTTTAAACACAGTCACCTAAATTGTTAATTCAACAATGAGAATATCTCATGTAGGTTTTTCTACCTGGCATATCAGTTATATTTTCCTAATAAAAATCAGACATACTATACTGCACATTAAATAAATTTGAAACACAGACCATAGATTATAAAAATGTTATTCAGTGTATCAATGAGCATTTAGCTAAATTAGTAACAGAACAATTCTGCAATAAAAACATTTCATGTAAATTTCCTATTGATTGAATGTTTTTTTTTAATTCTAAATTTTTATTCAACTGCAACTTAAGTAAACTGAAATATAGAATACAGAATATAAAACTGCATCTAACATACCTGGAACACTATAGTCAATTAAATTACTAATGCAACACTAAATCACCAATAAAAACATCTCTTCTAAGTTTCGATGTTTGCAACACTGGTATGGTATCCTCCACTCTTCCAACTATCACAGGAAACCACATACCCTTATATTAGCATAAAGGAATCCTGGGTCACCATCTTCATACAGAATCAACCTGACCTCTAATAGGTTGAATCATGTGATAAATGAAAGTGAAAACTAGCTACTAGCAACTCGGCTCTCATGGCCAACTAGACTTTTTTCCGTTTCGTATTTTCCAATGGTGTCGACTTCCAAGCAATATAATTTTCGATATAAATAGTCCTCACTCACACAGAAGTATTCTTCCGTCAATAAACAATGGTAAAATAGCAATATAAAAAGGCCAAGCAGACGACGCAATGGTAGCGAATAGGATCGGCGAGAGAAGAGAATCGAAGCCAACACTCCCAGATCCGACTATTCTTTTCCCTCTATTTAACGAGCGGATATTGCTTTTACATTCAGAGCTGGCTCTAAATCTTGGGCATTCGCCCTCTCGATCACCAATTTTAATGTGGCACCGAAATATGACACTCCTATGACACTTGATGAAAGCACGTTTAGGTGCCGCCGGGAGGGGCACTCGCCTCAGACACCACCACCTCTTTACCCCGTATTTTACATCACTCGCACTCTTTTCCTGTGTTTTTCACGGACATCATTATGAACCTAGAATGTTCACGGTATCCGGGGAAGTGAAGAAATCTTACCTATGACTTCTCTCAGATCGTAATCCTCCTTTGTATTTGGCCATGGTTTGTCTTCGGCCATTTTGCAGGAATCGCCAGAGATACTCCCTCGGTGCGGCCGCGGCAGCTGCTGTAAGGCAGCAGGAGGAAGATCCAATGACGCTGATTTTTTCCGGTAGGTGCCAGGAGATCCGGGAGGCATTAGCCCTGGTGTGATTTTCCTGTAAATAAACATAAATATAGTTCTTCAAGTCTGGTATAACAAACATCAACATTACTGTTTACTAAGCATAGTAAGTGTTTGCTATAACGAGGTTTTCATGCTTAACCCCGTTTATTTCCCCCGTCCTAAAAGTATGTCATAAAAGTATATATCTTTTTTAAATATGCTATGAAGAATACGTGAATTTCTGTTCATTTAGTGCCTTATTAACTCCATGAGGTACTCTGTGTATCTCCCAAACATCAAGCTTCGTTATATCCAAGTGCCCGACGTACGGTTTTAGTGCATGTCTGGCACCGTATTGTAATTAGCTAATAAATATCACGTGTATAAAAGATCACTAAACTACGTTGCATATGACAAGAAATGCTGATATCAATGGGCATATATATACATATAAATACATAGGGTACTGAAGTTCATGAGTTTATTTCAGTTACCCTCAAATACAAACAATAAAGCCTGATGACTCGACCTTGGAGTTGCCAGACAGGAATTTTCTTCAGGGTTACAAAGGCTCCTTTTTTTTTTCTTTGCCCCCCCCCCCCTTTTTTAATTTACTGGGCTTTAAACTTGATCAGCAATGGATAAAGTTAATCTTCAAACACATTCGCTCATTTGTTTTTCGATCGATCCTTTTCTTTTAAGAAGTGACGATGTAAAATATTTGCTAGTTTTGTAAAACAACTGCTGCTAGCACACTTACTCTTAGTAAAAGTACTTGATAAACTTTGAGTAAAAACAAATGCCAGTTTGTAACCCAAATTCGTCTCTCTATATTAAATGCGCCGGGGGTGCTTATAGAATAAAAAAAAATATAGATTCAACACCTAAAAGCCTTCATGACAAGGAGACAATGAGCGCCGCAGTACGATATATTACGAAGTAATAAAAAACTTTGCACTATGTTATCGCCTACGTCACAAAAAAGGCGCGCGCGCGAGAGAGAGAGAGAGAGAGAGAGAGAGAGAGAGAGAGAGAGGTGCCACATTTTAATAAGATCTCCAACAGGTGTATAGATGGCATAATGCGCCCTCTTTACAATGAAAAGGCCGACGTCACATTCTGAGGCAGAAGGTGGCAAAGAACTCATGCGAGAGTCCTCCAAACTCTCTCTCTCTCAGTTGAGCACCACGTTCCCAATATAAGTACAAAGCGGTCTAAACCTTAAATGACAAAGGTACGATTTTTTAATACAAAGAAATTAATAAAGTGACCATTTTAAAGGAGGTTGTAAAAGCATGTAATCCCTCACCTATATCCAAGTTTAACATCAACACTTACAGGGAAGCCGTATTTCAATTATTAAAGAGGGCAACGTTACTGTCCTTGCTTGCCTTGAAACTACAAAATAATATATTTAAAGAAAAACTTGAAACATCGTTTCATTTTTATGGCACTGATTAATCTCTCGTGATACATTACATAATTATTAACTCAATGCTCTTGCAACAAATGTAACATAAAACTCCATCAAATGTAACTTCAAGTTATTGTACATAAAAAGAAAATGGAAAGCGAATGAGAGTGCTCTCCTACTTCCACTGCGTGAGAGGCTCGTCATGAGTCACTCATTCTCTTTTTTCATTACACAGTGCACGCGAGACTGGCACTGTAACACACACACACACACACACACACACACACACGTTGTGATGGAAAGGGCAAACCCACTCATCAGACAGGCACTTGATAAGGAGAAGACAGTGGTAATCTCAGGCATAAGTGAATCCCAGGAGCCAACATGGCAGGGGAGACTTGAAGAAAATAAAGCTAGGGTTGTAGACCTGATAAGAAAGCTTGGAGTAGTATGTGGTCCTGAGGATATTGTAAACATACACCAACTAGGTAAATATTCGAGGGAAGGAAAGCCGAGACCAACAAAAGTAACCTTTGAGAGAGGGGAGACATGTAGGGAAATATTGTTGAGAAAAAAAAGTCTAAAAGACCTTCAAGAATGCAAAGAAGTGTTCATTAGACGATACAGAACACAGGAAGAGATGGGAAAGATCAAAAACTTGTTGCAAGAGGCAAGAAGGTTAAATGATGAAAGAAATGAAGAAGAGAAGAAAAATTTTCGTTACGGAATACTTCCAGACAAAGGGGAGATAAAGAAGATAATGACAGAAGATCAGGGGATGGGGCCTCATTAAGATTGTTATACACAAATGCTGATGGATTAGCTGGTAAGGCAGTAGAATTAAAAGATAGGATTCACAACAGTAAGGCAGATATAGTAGCAATTACAGAGACTAAGTTGAGTGAGGACATAAACAGTGTCACAGTTTTTCCTAAGGGCTTCAGAATACTAAGGGTCGAAAGATCTGAGAGGACTGGTGGAGGGATAGCACTGCTCATAAGTGAGAGGATTCAAGTTGAAGAGATAAACTTGGCTATAGAAAGTGAGTTCAGGGAATTTCTTGTTGCTCGCATAAATACTGGGTCAGAGAGCATTATAATAACTGTTGAATACAACCCACCAAGGAACCAAAATAGGCTTGAAATTTATGAGGAAAGTCATATAGGTACGATTGAAGTCATAAACTCAGTTGTTAACATGGCGCGGGAGAAAAAATGTAGGATTTTGATTATGGGAGACTTTAATCATAAAGAGATAGATTGGATAAATCTTGACCCACACAGTGGTGAGGACTCCTTTGGGGCAAGATTCCTAGATTGCGTACAAGGGAATTTCCTACACCAACATGTAATGGAACCAACAAGAGCCAGGGGTGGGGATGAGCCATCACTACTTGATCTGGTGTTCACAGATAATGTGTTGGATATTGAAAATATTGAGTATGAACCACCAATTGGAAAGAGTGACCACTGTGTGTTGTTGATGGAGTATATCATTGAAGACATTCTTCCTGAGAGTAGAGGCACTGAGGACATGAGGAGGAACTATCAGAAAGGAGATTACATCAAAATGAATGAGCTTTTTGCAGTTATTGACTGGAGAACCTTATTTTACAACAAATCTGTACAAGAAATGTATGACATCTTTTGTGAGAAATATGGGAAGATTGTAGATTGCTGCATACCTGTCACCAAAGTAGGTGTAATTCATGCCAGAGAGAAATGGTTCGATAATGGGTGTAAAAGAGCTAAGGAGTGGAGAGACAAATGCTGGAAAAGGTATAGGAGGAGAAAAAACATAAATGCCTGGCAAACCTACAAAAGAGCAAGAAATGA
Organism: Halocaridina rubra; assembly: GCA_037179515.1. Lineage (NCBI taxonomy): Eukaryota > Metazoa > Arthropoda > Malacostraca > Decapoda > Atyidae > Halocaridina > Halocaridina rubra. The sequence continues at coordinate 30,309 of JAXCGZ010007918.1, read as the reverse complement.
CTACCTAAGTAAAAGGAGAGAGGCAGAGAAAGATTATGAGAGGGACATCACCAGGAAGGCGAAAGAAAATCCCAAGCTTTTCCACAGCTTTATCAGAGGAAAACTGAAGGTAAAAGAACAGGTTTTAAGGCTAAAGAGAGCGGATGGAAGCATCACTGAGATGGACGAAGAGATCTGCAAAGAATTGAACAAGGAGTTTCAGTCAGTATTTACAGTAGAAAATACCCCACCCCCTCAGATTGCAGTGATAGAAGCTCAAGGGCCGGTATTAGAGAACATCAACCTTACAGCCACAGAGGTATGCAAAGCGCTGATGGATTTAGATGTTCATAAAGCTACAGGTCCTGATGACATATCCCCTCATGTGCTTAAAAAATGCGCAAACACAATATCAGTGGCACTAAGTATCATATTTAAGGAGTCATTGGAGTCGGGGGAGATTCCAAGATGCTGGAAACAAGCAAATGTGATACCTATCTTCAAAAAGGGAAGGAGGGATACGGCTCTGAACTATAGACCAGTTTCCTTGACCAGCATAGTTTGCAAAGTTATGGAGAAACTACTAAGGAAACATATCTCTCTTCACTTGGAATCCTTCAACTTTTTGTCAGTGAGGCAACATGGCTTCAGAGAAGGAAGATCAACAGTAACAAACTTATTAGAATTTTATGATGAGGTAAGCCAAATCTTACAGGAAAGAGAAGGCTGGGCAGATTGCATATTCCTAGACTTCCAGAAAGCGTTTGACACTGTTCCACATGGGAGACTTATTAGGAAGCTGCAATCAATGGCTAGAATAGGTGGAAATGTCTTGGAATGGATAAAAACTTACTTAGAAGGAAGGGAACAGAGGGTTAGAGTAAGACACTCAGTGTCTGAATGGAGAAGAGTTAGTAGTGGAGTTCCACAGGGTTCAGTTTTAGGGCCACTTTTGTTCCTTGTATATGTAAATGACCTACCAGAGTCTGTAAATTCATTCATGAATATGTTTGCAGATGATGCAAAGATTGTGAAGAAAGTAAAAAACGAGAACAATGGTAGAGAACTTCAGGAGGATCTAAATAATCTGCATGAGTGGTCAGAAAAGTGGCTAATGAAATTCAATACCTCAAAATGTAAGGTAATGAGAATGGGTACAAGTGCAAGAAGGCCCAAGCTTGACTACTCGGTGGCTGGAGTACAACTTCAGGAGACAGAAAATGAGAGAGATCTAGGAGTAAACATATTGGCAGATTTGTCTCCAGAAATACATATAAATGGCGTAGTAAGGGCAGCATATGCATTCTTATCAAATGTAAGGGTAGCCTTCAGGCACATGGACAAGGAAATGTTCAGAAATATTTATGTAACCTATGTGAGGCCAAAACTCGAATATGCAGCCCCCTTTTGGAATCCGCACTTGAAAAAGCACATAGCTAAGCTTGAAAAAGTTCAAAGACATGCCACAAAACTGGTGCCAGAAATACGCAATCTCGGTTATGATGAGAGGCTGAGGGAATTAGACTTGCCATCACTCGAAGCTAGAAGAGTAAGGGGGGATATGGTGACAGTCTTTAAATTCCTTCATGGTTATGATAGAGTGGATAGGGATCGATATTTCGATATGGCTGGCTCTAGAACTAGAGGTCATAGTTTGAAGCTTCGGAAGAAAACTTGTTTGCAGGATGTAAGGAAATACTTTTTCAGTGTAAGAGTAGTTGATAATTGGAATTCGCTAAGCGAGGAGGTAGTTAATGCTACCTCAATCCATAGTTTTAAGGACAGGTATGATAAGTATCACTAAGTCTAAAAATGGAACCGATCAGGAGACGGGAAGATACGAGCTTTGGGCTCTTTCCCGTAAACACAATTAGGTAATCACAATTAGGTAATCACACACACACACACACACACGGCATTTCAAAATCATTGTCGTCGTCATTGCTACCAGAATGGAGCAATGCTATTCACATTTATCAAATATGTCTTTCCCGATAAGGCATAATACTCTTTACTATTTATCGTCTTTATAGCAAAATATTTAGTTATAATTTTATAATACCTGCATTTTCAAAGGAATAAAAGAAGAGCAACAGCAACTACAACGAAAATATGAGCATATCTTTGTTGTGACTGAACAGGTCTCCGTATTTGTACTTATTCTATAAGCACACACACAAAAAAAAAAAAAAAACACACACACACACCCATGCATATATCCTTTTACACAGAGAACAAGGTTTTAAAAATTAAATTTGTGAATAAGAAAGCGGTAAATAGTTATATTTACAAATTTTGCAGACAAAGCATAACGGCATCTTGTGCTTTAATAATCAGAATATATTCCATAAGCATTCTTCACGATAGCTATATAATTTTCTTCGGATGCGAGCTAAATATATATCATATTAAAGGGCTTAATTACCACGACTTCCGCATTCATCTATCTTTTTATTGTGTAGGAATACTGCATGATTAAATAATATATTTCAAATATACTCATAGGCTTGACAGTGTTGCAAACAATGTGTGAGTGCGAATATATATATATATATATATATATATATATATATATATATATATATATATATATATATATATATATATATATTATATATATATATATATATATATATATATATATATATATATAATAGTGACCACTTCAGCATTAATGACAATGACTGGTAATCCGTGTTTATACTTTATAATAACTGATCCTATATCACTATTAACAAGTACTCAATGCAACCTAAAATTTTCTTAACTTGTTTAAGTATTTATTCATTATTATATTGATTTATCTATTTATTCTCTAATATATTTTTTTTTGTTTATTTATTCACTCATTAATTTTTGTTCTTATAGATGGACTAAATTATATATGAGGAAGCGTTGCATGAAAGGTAATACTGTACCTATACCAAAGCCTAACTCATATGATTCTCTTCCACCATTATCTCCTTCAACATAATGTTTTTCTCAACAACTTTGCTGAGTTGACAGATCCTATCACAAGAGGACTGCCACTACCCTCATTCTTCAATTCTCAAGGGATTCTGGAGAAAAAGCTTTCGAGCAAAGCACCTTAAGAAACGAGCTCGGGATCTGGTGGTTGGAAGCAAAACGATGATGAGCTGATTATAACGGTAATAACAACAAAATTTGTTGTATCCTTTGGAACTTTCATTGCCTAATATACTTTACATTATATCATACAGAAAAAAAATAATATATATATATATATATATATATATATATATATATATATATATATATATATATATATATATATATATATATATATATATACTGTATATATATATATATATATATATATATATATATATATATATATATATATATATATATATATATATATATATATATATATATATGTTGGCCATGGCACATCCGCCCGTTGGAAGACTATGACTGAAGGTCCAGACAGTTCCGTGTTGAGTCTTCCTTCAGGACGGTTCTTTCCTCATGCCTACACCTATACCGGATATTCTGGCGTATTCACTAAACATCTCTTGCCATTCCATTACATTTGACAAGTCACAACATTCCCCACATCTGTCTCTTTTTCTTTCTTTTTTCCTCACATTTGTTATTATTTATGGAAGGTCCACATCTAATGGCCCCCAGTACCCGACATAGAGGGGTGCGAAGAATCTCCGGGGATCGTGTTGACTCCACTATTTGCTTGAGGGCAGACACGCCTGGTGGTAGTAATGGTTCTGCCCTTAACCTTGCACCTCCCAATAGATCTGCTTCTTTCACTCTTCACTATTCTAACATTCGTGGGCTGAACTCTTATCTTTCGTCTGTGGAACAGCACTTGGGCACTTTCCTCCCTAGCCTCATCCTCCTATCTGAAACCCAGCTGTCTATATATGCTTCCACTGACCCATTTTAAGTCTCTCAATATAATCTGTATACTCGTTTTCATTCCAAAGGTGGGGTCTGTGCATACTGCAACACTAACACTCCTACTGCAAGGCTCATGGACCTTGAATCTCCTGATTTTGATGTTCTCTGGCTAAAAGTCTATCTCTCCATTACCACTATCTTCCTTTGCTTCTGATACTGTTCTCCAAACTCCACCGAGTTTGTGTTTTCTTTGCATATCTGTCCTTGTGCCATGAGTCCTTGTTATCTTCTCACCCACATGCTGAAGTTCTCTACATTGGAGACTTCAATGTACACCACAGTGAGTGGTTTCATTCTTCTCACACTGATGTGGGAGGAAGGGAGGCCCTTGCTTTCTCTATTACTCACGACCTGGAGCAAATTAGCAAACATCCTACTCGCGTTCCTGATCGTCACGAACATGCTGCAAACACTCTGGACCTATTTTTTACTTCTAACCCTTCAAACTACTCTTTTTCTGTGCTTTCCCCTCTTGGTAAATCTGACCACTCTATGATCTCAGTCTCTTCCATTTTCGCTCCCCCACAACCAATCCCTCCTACTCAGCGCCGCTTTTGGCACTTTGAGCGTACCCAACATGAAAATTTACGTAACTTTCTCTTTGATTTCCCATGGGATGACTACTTCTTTCAGTCCCGCAACCCTGATCAGCTAGCTCTAAAAGTTGCCGAGATCATGACCGCGGGAATGGAGGAATACATCCCCTCTTCTACAAAAACTTTCTCTCCCCCTAAACCTTGGTTTGACCGTGCCTATTCCATGGCTATTGAGGCTAGGAATCGGGCTCACCGATCTTACCCTGCCTCTCCTTCCGATTTAACTCGCTCTGCTTTTATTACAGCTAGGAATCGCTGTACTGCTGAGATTCGAAGGTCTAAGGCTTCCTTTATAAGAAGGAAAGTTGATGACGTTAACTCATCTCCCACTGACAAATGCTCCTGGTTCTTAGCCAAAAACCTCTCCAAAATCTTTTGTAACTCAAGCTTTCCCCCTCTCATTCATTCTGATGAGTTCTATAGCTTGCTCTCCCACTAAAAAAGCCACTCTCTTTGGCTCTCATATTTCTGCCAACTCCTCTATAAACGATTCCAGCACATCTGTTCCTCAGTCTTTACCCCTCTTTAACCTTATGCCCTCCCTTATCCTTTCTTCACGCAAAGTTCATAAGGTTATTCGCTCGCTAAAGACGAACAAGGCACCTGGTCCCGATGGTATCCCTGCAAAGTTCCTTAAGGAATTTGCAGAAGAATTGGCTCTCGTGCTTTGCCATCTTTTTCGCCTCAGTCTGTCAACCAGTATCTATCCTTCATCTTGGAAGCATGCTCTAGTTCAAACTGTTCCTAAAAAGGGTGACCGCCCTATTCCTTCTAATTATCGACCTACTGCCCTAACCTCCTCTATTGCTAAAGTTTTTGAAACTTTGCTCAATTCTCACTTCTTGAAATGCCTTGAATCTAACTCACTTATCTCCGATCACCAGTACGGCTTCCGCAAGGCAAGATCCACTGGTGATCTCCTGTCCTATCTTACTCATGTATGGTCATCTCTGAGGAACTATGGGGAATCCTTTATCGTCGCCCTTGACATCTCTAAGGCTTTTGACAGAGTCTGGCACAAGGCTCTGTTGGCCAAACTCCCTACCTATGGCTTTACCCCTTCTTTCTGTTCTCTGATTTCCAGCTTTCTTACTGACTCTTTTATATCTGTAGCTGTTGATGGTGCGACATCTAGCCCTTTCTCTGTTACCAGTGGTGTTCCACAGGGCTCTGTTCTTTAACGTACTCTGTTTCTTCTCTTCATCAATAATCTACAATCCCCATCTTCCTCTCTTCTTCATGCCTTTGCTGATGATTGTACCGTTCACTTTTCCTCTGCCTTTTCTTCACAACCTTCATCTGTTACTCGTAATCAATCTCGTATCACTCTTTCTTCTATTCTTAACTCCGATTTGCAGAGAGTATCTGAGTGGGGCACTCAAAACTTAGTTAAATTCAATTCCTCCAAGACACAGTTTCTGGCTATCTCTTTATCTTCTTCTCCTCCTGATAACCCTATTGTCTTTGAAAGTAATGAAATTTACCTTCTTAACTCTATAAACATATTATGAATCCATATAGCCTCTAACTTGTCTTGGAGGAATCACATAATCCAAATTTCTAAATCTTCATCCAAAAAATTTAGGGTTTTGTTTCGTTTTCGTCATTATTTTTCCTCTTTGCACTTACTTAAAATTTACAAAGGTCTTATCTGTCCCTGCTTAGAACACTGCTCACACATCTGGGGTGCTTCTTCCTTTACTTATCTTCTTGATAGGGTTGAATCTAAGGCAGTCAGACTCATTAATGATCATTCTCTTCCTTCTAATCTGGATTCTCTCTCTCTTCGCCATAAGGTATCTTCCCTTTCACTTTTTTATCACTACTACTTCCATCACTGCTTTGATGAGTTGGCGAGTTGCGTCCCTCCCCACTGCCGAGGCCGCGTAATGCTCGCCAAACGGGCTCATCTCACAGGTTCTGTGTGGAGATTTGTAGCTCGCAGATTGGTCGGTGCAGTGACTGCTTCTTCGCATCTACCTCCAGACTCTGGAACTCTCTTCCTCCTTCCGTCTTTCCTAATTCTTATGACCTTTCATACTTCAAAAAGCAGATCTATCGTTATATCAGAGTCTAGTCCTCCATATCTCTGGGTCCCCTGCACTTTGACTGTTTTTTTCTGTCTGTCGTTTTCCTTTGTGTGACAATACCTGGTCTCTGCCTTGTCCTTAATCTTTTTCTTTTCCTTCGTCTTGGTATTTTCTCGTGCCCGGGCCTTTATTGATGAGGGCAGTTTCTGTCTGTCCCGGTGTCACACTCATAATATATATATATATATATATATATATATATATATATATATATATATATATATATATATATATATATATATATATATATATATATATATATATATATATATATATATATATATATATAGAGATATAGAGAGAGAGAGAGAGAGAGAGAAGTTTTATCCTATCACAGGGCGATATTGGGTTACGAATATCAGCTGTTAGTGTTGAGGTATGAGATAAAAAAGAAGCCTTGGCCATACTCCGAAAATCAAGGTCATATATATATATATATATATATATATATATATATATATATATATATATATATATATATATATATATATATATATATATGGCTCTTGGCTATTCGTAGGAAATATAAAATACAAAGGAGGGGATTCCCAGTCCCCCAGCCCCACCCCTACTACTACTACTACTACTACTACTACTACTACTACTACTATACTAATAATAATAATAATAATAATAATAATAATAATAATAATAATAATAACAATAATAATAATAATCTATTTATCTATATACATGAGCCATTTGCCCATTATAAGGGGAGTGGCTGAATCAAGGCGAAATACTTTGACTCTTTGGGAAGAAAAAATACAGAGGAGAGGATTCCCAGTCCCCTCGCTCTGCCCCATTTAGTCGATTCTCACGACACATACGGGAACACGGAGAAACTATTCTATGCCTCCTACCTAAGGGGGATATAAAAATAATAATAATAATAATAGTAATAATAATAATAATAATAATAATAATAATAATAATAATAATAATAATAATAATAATAATAATAATAATAATAGCAGCAGCAGCAGCAACAACAACAACAACAACAACACTAATAATAATAATAATAATAATAATAAATAATAATAATAATAATAATAATAATAAAAATAAAACAGACAGCAACTTACATTGAGGAAAATAAATTATGGGTTATGGTAACACTCCAATATAATTAAAAGGTTTTATAAAAACTGCAACAAGTGTTGTATACTATAAACAACTGCACTCTTTACAGTAAATAAATATCA
>JAXCGZ010007918.1:0-2500 GCA_037179515.1 Halocaridina rubra | reverse complement strand
TGTCTTGGAATGGATAAAAACTTACTTAGAAAGAAGGGAACAGAGGGTTAGAGTAAGACACTCAGTGTCTGAATGGAGAAGAGTTTTTAGTGGAGATCCACAGGGTCCAGTTTTAGGGCCACTTTTGTTCCTTGTATATGTAAATGACCTACCACAGTCTGTAAATTCATTCATGAATATGTTTGCAGATGATGCAAAGATTGTGAAGAAAGTAGGAAACGAGAACAATGGTAGAGAACTTCAGGAAGATCTAAATATTCAGAATGTAAGGTAATGAGAATGGGTACAAGTGCAAGAAGGTCCAAGCTTGACTACTAGGTGGCTGGAGTACAACTTCAAGAGACAAAATGAGAGAGATCTAGGAGTAAACATACTGGCAGATTTGTCTCCAGAAATACATATAAATGGCATAGTAAGGGCACCATATGCCTTCTTATCAAATGTAAGGGTAGCATTCAGGCACATGGACAAGGAAATGATAAGAAATATTTATGTAACCTATGTGAGGCCAAAACTCGAATATGCAACCCCCTTTTGGAATCCGCACTTGAAAAAGCACATAGCTAAGCTTGAAAAAGTTCAAAGACATGCCACGAAACTGGTGCCAGAAATACGTAATCTCAGTTATGATGAGAGGCTGAGGGAATTAGACTTACCATCACTCGAAGCTAGAGAATTGAGGGGGGATATGGTGACAGTCTTTAAATTCCTTCATGGTTATGATAGAGTGGATAGGGATCGATATTTTGATATGGCTGGCTCTAGAACTAGAGGTCATAGTTTGAAGCTTCGTAAGAAAATTTCTTTGCAGGATGTAAGGAAATACTTTTTCAGTGTAAGAGTAGTTGATATGGAATTGGCTAAGCGAGGAGGTAGTTATTGCTATCTCAATCCATAGTCTGAAGGACAGGTATGATAAGTATCACCAAGTACAAAATGGAACCGATCAGGAGACGGGAAGATACGAACTTTGGGCTCTTTCCCGTAAACACAATTAGGTAATCACTCTCATACACACACACACACACACACACACACACACACACACACACACACATATATATATATATATATATATATATATATATATATATATATATATATATATATATATATATATATTAGTCCCAGTGGCTCAATCGGTAGCGTCCGCGACTCTGAGGCTTCAGGTCGAGGGTTCGAGCCCCGTCACGGTCTGAGGTTAGCAAAGACATGCACTCAGGGTAACGATTACATCTGCCAAAAGAAGTTCTTCGTAAGAAGGCAACCGTCCTAGTCCTTAGTTGAAAAGGGGGTCCGTGACGTAAAACCGGAACAACAATAACAACAACATATATATATATATATATATATATATATATATATATATATATATATATATATATATATATATATATATATATATATATATATATATATTCAAATAAGCACATTACCATATGTGAAAACATGAATAATTTTTACCACGACCGGGACTTGAACCTAGGACACGTAATTACTGTGCCAAGGCGCTACCAACTACACCACAAAAGGCCTAAAAGTAAATTAAACCTTACAACTATATCTGCTATACTAGGAATGAACGCATTCTCTCTGAATGCCACTCTGTTCATATTGGTATAGTTGGTAGCGCCTTGGCACAGTAATTCTGTGTCCTAGGTCCAACTCCCGGTCGGGGTAAAAAATATTCAAGCTTTCACATATGTTAATGTGTTTATTTGATTACTGTTGATCCCAAATGAGATTGAGATTTGAATTAAATGCGAGAACAAAGCCACGAGTGAGGTTGGGGGAAACTGTAATATGAACAGAGTGACATTCAGATACAATGCGTTCATTTCTAGTATAGCAGATATAGCTGTAGTGTGTTTCCCTTTTAGACCTTCTGTGGTGTAGTTAGTTGCGCCTTAACACACTAATTATGTGTCCTAGGTTCAAGTATCGGTTGGGGTAAAAATTATCCATATATATATATATATATATATATATATATATATATATATATATATATATATATATATATATATATATATATATATATATATATATATATATACATATAATTACAAACTATTGATCGATAGATTTTCACTAATAGTTCCGATTCCATAAATGCATTACGTAAATTAGTAAAAATAGTTTTAATACTATTCAGTAGAGAATAATTGATTATTTCACTTTCTTTATATGTGTACATAAAGCGTACCACACATACCTTACAAAAATACATCCATCATTAATTACACAAATTCACTTGTTGACACTGGCATTGATCACACCGTCACATGAATAAAAACAAAGCGCAACAAATAGCAATGTATAATTACTGCAATTATCATATATACACATTGGTGAACCTGCTATTGCAAAATGCTATAAGTGTTCATGAAGGCATTTTCAAATATGTACAGAGTAAAGTAATAAATATGCGGCAAGACTTAGTTATTTAGACGAGATTAACACAAAGCATGGAAGCACAGGCTTTTCACAAGAGGTAAAC
>JAXCGZ010007917.1:17500-77148 GCA_037179515.1 Halocaridina rubra | reverse complement strand
TCAAATAAGTACATTACCATATGTGAGCACATGAATAATTTTTACCGCGCCTGGAACTTGAACCTAGGACACATTATTACTGTGCCAAGGCGCTACCAACTACACCACAGAAAGTCTAAAAGGGAAACAGACCTTATAGCTTTTAACTGCCATATAGAGAGGGGTATATTCAGAACTCATCCCTTTAAGGACGTAGACATATTAATAGCCATAAGGCGAATATAGTTTTCAGCTCACTACGAGATACAGTATTTTTTTTTTCTCTTTATGATTGTCACACCGGGAAAGGCAAGAAAATTGCGCTCATCCGGCTCAGGCACCAAGAAAATGGCCTTATTTGATTACTGTTGGTCCCCAATGAGATTGGGAGTTGAATTACATGTGAAAAAGAAGCCACGAATGAGGTTGGGGGAAACTGTAATATGAACAGAGTGGCATTCAGATAGAATGCGTTCATTCCTAGTATAGCAGATAAAAGCTATAAGGTCAATTTCCCTTGTAGACCTTCTGTGGTGTAGTTGGTAGTGCCTTGGCACAGTAATTATGTGTCCTAGGTTCAAGTCCCGGTCCGGGTAAAAATGATTCATGTTTTCACATATGGTAATGTGCTTATTTGATTATTGTTGGTCCCGAATGAGATTGGGAATTGAATTTAATGCGAAAACTAAACCACGAGTGAGATTGGGAGAAACTGTAATATGAACATAGTGGCATTCAGATAGAATGCGTTCATTCCTAGTATAACAGATATAAGCTATAAGGTCTGTTTCCCTTTTAGACATTCTGTGGTGTGACTGGTAGTGCCTTGACTTAGTAATTATATGTCCTAGGTTCAAGCCCAAGTCGGGGTAAAAATGATTCATGTTCTCACATATGGTAATGTGTTATTTGATTATATATATATATATATATATATATATATATATATATATATATATATATATATATATATATATATATATATATATATATATATATATATATTATATATATATATATATATATATATATATATATATATATATATATATATATATATATATCTATATATATATATATATATATATATATATACAGTAATCCCTCGCTATATAGCTGTTCACCTTCCACGGATTAAGTGCATCGCTGGTTTTCATGGCGAGCATATGTATTTTATATCGTAGATTTTCTGGGTATATCGAGAGAATCCACGATATGTGGAAATATTAAAATTTCCAGTATTTCCATTATTGATAAAAAAAAAGTATTTCCTAGCCTAAGAATAATAAAACAGTAAAATATAGTAAAAAAAAACAAATTTAAACATGTAACACAGTATTGCACCATATAAAATCCGATACCAGTACGGTATGTGCTGTGTAGATATCTGCGTCTTGGAAAACACAAAGGGTCGCACCTACATGAGACAGTGCATGGGATGACATTGGCTGATGGGTGGGAGATGACTAATTACAGAATTGTGTTCTGTATTCTGGGGTCCGATTGGCTTTTTGATTGAAGCTTGATTCTTCCAGCATCTTCCCTTGTCTCGCCTCACCCATTCAGTTACTACGTGTGCGCCTTTCGCGTAAAGCTGTTATCGGCTGTGCAGTATGTAAACGTCATCATCTACCTCATCGTCATCATTACTACCACAACTACTGGGTCAACAAAGGCTCCTACTCTGCCACGTGGTACAAGGAAGCAACAAAGCTTGAGCCCTCACCGGTATCCAAGTACACCCCAAGGAGTCTGGCTGTCACGATAGCTAGACTCAAGCTAGGCTACAAATGCTGCTGGGAAATCATTGAGAACCCCAGAAAAGAGTGTGCACACTGTGACAAGACAACGGATAAGGCCCTGCTGCATTATCTATTAGAATGTCCAAAGACAAACGGCTTAAGGAACGGATTAAACATCGAACCACAACACCCCAATGCGACAGATCATGCAGCCAAAATTGTTAAGGAACTACTTGACAACATAGACACACATCTCACCACCTTGGAAACTTTCGAACCTCCAAGGTGATAAAACAACCCAAGAGGTATAACCTCTAACCTACGGGCCGTTCTTTGAACAAGGGCCCGTGCCAACACAAGGTTGGCTTTAACCTCAAACAACAACAACAACAACATCATTACTGTACCCCTCTCTTCTCTCACATGTTAGTCTCGTAAAGTTAGTGTATTATCATTATTGTTATTATAAATATAATGTGTTATTATTATATGTATTATTTTTGTACAGTACTTATAGGTTATTCACGGTAAACTTATGCTGGCGTCACACATAGCCAAAACTCCCGACCCGACTCTTAAGACCGCGTTCCGACGGAATCTTCGCTCAATCCTGGGAGATCCGGCAGATTTTTTAGCCGACAGGTGCATTCCTGTGCCTGTCGGAAGTGCGTCATACGTCCTCGTAAGCATTCCTATGGATCGTAATTGCAATCGTACGGGGTAGTTTGGACGCGTAATTTAGCGTACGACTGATCATACGCAAACGTAAGTCTCAACATAGAAAACGGGAAATTTAAATTTTTGACTATTACGACTGGGCCAACCATGCACCCGACGCTCCCTACCCATCGTAGGGGAACGTACACGTTCGTAGGGGGTTGTTCATTTTCATTATTTTATACTGAGAAGATATTAAGTTTAATATTTTACATTTAATAATGTAGTTATATTTGCCCTTACTTCTCCATTTATATAATTATGTTAGACTTGATCCTAGTGAACAATAAATATATGGAATATATATATATATATATATATATATATATATATATATATATATATATATATATATATATATATATATATATATATATATATATATATATATATATATATATATATATATATATATATATATATATATATATATATATATATATATATATATATATATATATATATATATATATATATATATATATATATATATATATATATATATATATATATATATATATATATATATATATATGGGATATTTGTGAAAGTATAACCCTGATTTATATATTTGGCACTTCAGCTACTTATATATATATAAGTAAATATATGTTGGCCATGTATGTTAATATATTTCATATATTTTGATTGACACATTTATGGATTTGATTAATTCATATTTTGATATGAGGGAAAAAATAAATGCACATCATATTAAGAACACAGTGAAAGAAATGAGGAATTATATGAGACATTTACCTATAAAGAGCTTGATATATATTAAGAATGATTGTTATATTTTGTACATAGAAAATAGACAGGAAATGTTTTTTTTTCTTAATGCTCACTCAAAGAAACGTGTCTGTACATTAACATCAAACAACAATAACAACAACAGCAACAACAACAATAATAATAATAATAATAATAATAATAATAATAATAATAATAATAATAATAATAAGAAGAAGAAGAAGAAGAAGAAGAAGGGGGGGTATCATGCTAAAACAATAAGAAATGCGGCAAGCGGACCAGGAAAACTGAACGCCCAGGACTGGGTTGTCAGAAATGAGACCACGCATGCGCGCGCTGTCTTTTCGTACTGCGCTGCCAGACGTATAAGCGAATTTTTTAATTTTTAACGGTTCCAGACCCGGAGGACTGCGTACGCCGGGTAGGATCGATCCTCTGGATCGTACACGTGCGTACACCTTCTCCTACGCCCGCGTACTATCAAGAAGATCGATCTTACCCGTCTTCTGAATCACGGAGATTATTGGGTGCAGCAGCCAATTATCGTAGGCCCTCCACGACGGTTCAGGACCCCCTCGATATTTTTAAACTACGTAGGACCGTTAGGATTCCGTCGTACGCGGACGAAAAATTACACCCGATTATCGTAATGACGTCATTGCTGCCGGGAGGATTCCGTCTTTAGACGGTTTTAAGAGTCGGGTCGGGAATTTTGGCTATGTGTGACGCCTGCATTACCAATCACACTCATATGGCTTTACGCTTGCGCGCTGTTATATATGGTAAACTTGCTTGTCACACTCTTCTAACTTTACACTTGCGCGCTGTTAATAATAAAGTAAAGGGTGAGTTGTTAACAGTGCAGGGAGGGTTTATAAAGGTAAAAGTAAATGTAAAATAATAAATATGGTTCTGCAACATCGTGGATTTTCACCTATCGCAGGTGGTCCCGGAACGTAACGCCCGCAATAAACAAGGAATTACTGTATATATATATATATATATATATATATATATATATATATATATATATATATATATATATATATATATATATATACAGAAAACAAGAAAAAGAGATAAATTAGTAACTCAACAAAGGAAATCAGTTAACTGACCAAAGCAATACAGGTAGAAAATTTTTGTTAACTCCACAGGCAAGGTAAGGTGGAAATCTATGTAATTTAGATACGGTCAGTAGTGGGAGGGGATGGGAAACATATTACATTTCTAAACATGGTAACAATAAACAAATCACACTAACTTTACTACTACTACTACTAATAATAATAATAATAATGAAAATGATTATGATAGAAATAATACTAACAACAATACAATAACAAGGACAACAGTAATGATAAAAATAATCTATATAATAATCACTGTAAAATCAATACTACTAAGAATGATAATAATAAAAATCAAGCATGCTTGATAACATGGGATCAATTACAAATAAACCATCACTTAAGTTAATATTTTGGTGCTCGGTTAAAATTATTAATGCAGATTCCAAGATGTTTCTAGTAATAGTATTCTTGCGGATTACTAAAATAGAAGCATTGTTCTAGTCAATATGGTGATTGCAATCAGCAGAATGCTTGAACAAGGCGCTGGAAGACTGACAATTTCGAACGTTATATTCATATTGATTGACACGAAATTCTAATGATATGCTAGTCTGGCCAATATGATATTTATCAAAATCTGTACATGGAGTCTTATATATTATAGCAGAAGTGGAAACAGGATTATTTTTAATCAACATATTGCTAAAAGTATATTCCTAGTTGAAAACTAAACAGACATTTAATGTTCCCAAAATCTGACAGCTATAACATCCCTGAAAGTAGGGAATAACTAAGGTATTATAAAATTCGAAACAACATTATTGTCTGGGAGGGATGGTCTGTGAAATATTCCTCTTGCAGCATTGGAACTGATATTTATGAACCAATTGGGATTACAAAGATTTTATTCCAATATCAATGATTTTATCAATCTTGGCATCAAGAAATTCCGAGTTTACAATCCGTAAAGCTCGGAGAAACATTAAAGAAAAGATGGTGTCTTTATTTTAAGCGCATGACCAGAATAAAAATGCACATAAAATAGATTATTTTTTGGGTTTGCTAAAAATATCAAACCTCAATGAAAAAGGTTGTGTTTGTAACGAAATTTCTTTCAATTTCCTTATGTAGCCTTAACCATTCTCATATACAAAATTCACATGTATCTCTTGAAATAGCACCATATATATATATATATATATATATATTATATTATATATATATATATATATATATATATATATATATATATATATATATATATATTATGTCTAGCATGAAAACAATTGTTCCTTTTTTCTTTTCTTTTTTTCCAATTAGGGAACTTTTCTTCACCATCACCCATCCAGGCTTGGTCAGTAATCACCCTGATTTTATATTTATTTACCTATAAAAAAAAAGCAGGCTGCATCCTGCCCCGATTTTTATACACATGATCTTATCTTTATAATTACTCCCCTGAGTGCACTTCATACTACTATGCAGTCTGCTGCGGCAACTAGATGTAAATTGACCTTTTTGACTAATAAATCAAATGTTCAAGAAGTCTTCACTGGAGTCTTCAAAATGTGACGTCTTAGTTTAACTCCACCTTGCTGTATATATATATATATATATATATATATATATATATATATATATATATATATATATATATATATATATATTATTTATTTTTTTATTTTTTTTAAGAGTGTGACACCGGGACAAGCAGAAACTACCCTCATCAGTAAAGGCCCGGGCACGAGAAAATACCAAGACGAAGGAAAAGAAAAAGGTTAAGGGCAAGGCAGAGATGAGGTAATGTCACACAAAGGAAAACTACAGACAGAAAAAAACAGTCAAAGTACAGAGGACCCAGAGATATGGAGAACTAGGCTCTGAGATGATGATAGATCTGCTTTTTGAAGGATGAAAGGTCATAAGAATTAGGAAAGACAGAAGGAGAAAGAGAGTTCCAGAGTCTGGAGGTAGATGGGAAGAAGCAGTTGCTGCACCGGCCAATCCGCGAGCTACAAATCTCCACACAGTATCTGTGAGATGAGGCTGCTTGGCGAGTGTTACTCGGCCTCGGCAGTGGAGGAGGGATGCAACTCGCCAACTCATCAGAGCAGCGATGGAAGTAGTAGCGATAGAAAAGCGAAAGGGAAGATACCTTACGGCCAAGAGAGAGAGAATCCAGGTTAGAAGTAAGAGAAGGATCATTAATGAGTGACTGCCTTAGATTCAACCTTATCAAGAAGATAAGTAAAGGAAGAAGCACCCCAGATGTGTGAGCAGTATTCCAAGCAGGGGCGGATAAGACCTTTGTAAATTTTAAGTAACTGCAATGAGGAAAAGTAATGATGAAAACGAAACAAAATCCCCAATTTTTTGGATGAAGATTTAGAAATTTGGATTATGTGATTCCTCCAAGACAAGTTAGAGGCTATATGGATTCTTAATATATTGATAGAGTTAAGAGGGTAAATTTCATTAGTTTCAAAGACAATAGGGTTATCAGCAGGAGAAGAAGATAAAGAGATAGCCAGAAACTGTGTCTTGGAGGCATTGAATTTAACTAAATTTTGAGTGCCCCATTCAGATACTCTCTGCAACTTGGAGTTAAGAGTAGAAGAAAGAGTGATACGAGATTGATTACAAGCAATAGATTCAGGTTGTGAAGAAAAGGCAGAGGAAAAGTGAAGAGTAGAATCATGAACACAGGCATGAAGAAGAAGAGAGGAAGATGGGGATTGTAGAATATCATTGATGAAGAGAAGGAAGAGAGTAGGTGAAAGAACAGAGCCCTGTGGAACACCACTGGTAACAGAGAAAGGGCTAGATGTCACGCCATCAACAACTACAGATATAGAACGGTAGGTAAGAAAACTGGAAATCAGAGAACAGAAAGAAGGGGTAAAGCCATAGGCAGGGAGTTTGGCTAACAGAGCCTTGTGCCAGACTCTGTCAAAAGCCTTAGAGATATCAAGGGTGACGACAAAGGATTCCCCATAGTTCCTCAGAGAAGATGACCATACATGAGTAAGATAGGACAGGAGATTACCAGTGGATCTTGCCTTGCGGAAGCCGTACTGGTGATCGGAGATAAGTGAGTTAGATTCAAGGCGTTTCAAGAAGTGAGCATTGAGCAAAGTTTCGAAAACTTTAGCAATAGTTGAGGTTAGAGCAATAGGTCAGTAGTTAGAAGGAATAGAGAGGTCACCCTAGAGCATGCTTCCAAGATGAAGGATAGATACTGCTTGACAGAATGCGGCGAAAAAGACGGCAAAGCACGGGAGCCAGTTCATCTGCAAACTCCTTAAGGAACCTTGCAGAGATACCATCGGGACCAGATGCCTTGTTCGTCTTTAGCCAGCGAAGAACCTTATGAACTTTGCGTGAAGAAAGGATAAGGGAGGGCATAGGGTTAGAGAGGGGAAATGACTGAGGAACAGGTGTGCTGGAATCATTTATAGAAGAGTGGGCAGAAAAATGAGAGCCAAAGAGAGTTTCTTTGTCAGTTAGAGAGCAAGCTATAGAACCATCAGAACGAATGAGAGGGGGAAAGCTTGAGTTACAGAAGTTTTTGGAGAGGTTTTTGGCTAAGGACCAGAAGCATTTGTCAGTGGGAGAGGAGTTAAGGTCATCAACTTTCCTTCTTATAAAGGAAGCTTTAGATCTTCGAATCTGAGCAGTACAGCTATTCCTAGCTATAATAAAAGCAGAGCAATTTAAATCGGAAGGAGAGGCTTGGTAAGATCGGTGAGCCTGATTCCTAGCCTGGATAGCCATGGAGCAGGCACGGTCAAACCAAGGTTTAGGGGGAGAGAAAGTTTTTGTAAGAAGAGGGGATGTATGCCTCCATTCCCGCAGTCATGATCTCAAAAACTTTAAAAGCTACCTGATCAGGGTTGCGGACCGAAAGCAGTAGTCATCCCATGGGAAGTCAAAGAGAAAGTTACGCAAATTTTCATGTTGGGTTCGCTCGAAGTGCCAAAGGCGGCGCTGAGTAGGAGGGATTGGTGGTGGGGGAGCGAAAATGGAAGAGACAGAGATCATTGAGTGGTCAGATTTACCAAGAGGGGAAAGCACAGAATAAGAGTAGTTTGAAGGGTTAGAAGTAAAAAATAGCTCAAGAGTGTTTGCAGCATGTTCATGACGATCAGGAACACGAGTAGGATGTTTGATAATTTGCTCCAGATCGTGAGCAATAGAAAAAGCAAGGGCCTCGCTTCCTCCCACATCAGTGTGAGAAGAATGAAGCCACTCACTGTGGTGTACATTGAAGTCTCCAATGTAGAGAACTTCGGCATGTGGGTGAGAAGATAGCAAGGACTCATGGCACAAGGAGAGATATTCAAAGACACAAATAGTGGTAGTGGAGAGATAGACTTTTAGCCAGAGAACATCAATGTTGGGAGATTCAAGGTCCATGAGCCTCACAGTAGGAGTGTTAGTGTTGCAGTATGCACAGACCCCACCTTTGGAATGAAAACGAGTATACAGATTATAGTGAGAGATTTGGAATGGGTCAGTGGAAGCATGTATAGACAGCTGGGTTTCAGATAGGAGGAGGAGGTTAGGGAGGAAAGTGCCCAAGTGCTGTTCCACAGACGAAAGATTAGAGTTCAGCCCACGAATGTTTGAATAGTGAAGAGTGAAAGAAGCAGATCTATTGGGAGGTGCAAGGTTAAGAGCAGAACCATTACTACCACCAGGCGTGTCTGCCCTCAAGCCAATGGTGGAGTAAACACGATCCCCGGAGATTCTTCGCACCCCACTATGCCGGGTACTGGATTTGGGACCTGCCTTTTATCAACAGTGAAGAAAGGTTATATTAGCTTTGGTTAGGTTAAGCTAGGTTACAATTTGAGCTTAAAGCCCAAGATCAAATTCTATCCTAATGTAACCTAACCTTTCTCTGCTGTTGATAAAAGGCAGCTCCCAAGTCTTCAGGGGCTCATATATATATATATATATATATATATATATATATATATATATATATATATATATATATATATATATATATATATATATTGTATTTCCCATGGTATTATTTAGTTGGCGAATAAATTTTATATTTCATGATTTTATTTATGTATTTATGTCTTATTACAACTGCAACACTTTTTCTCCTTTCACCTTACCCCCACCTTCTTCATATCATCATTTCATGTTCCCCAACTTGAAGCTAAACTCCTCTTCCCCCTCCCCCCTGTCCCTGTCCCCTAGATCCTCCTTTTGCTCTACAATTTGGTACATATTTGATAATGTACTGGGTACGAAGACTCATCGGCGCCTTTTGATTTTTTTATATTATTGGCTTTTGTATGGAGGCGGTGATTACTCTTCCTAGGTATGACTACGAGTCTCTCTCCTTTGTTGTCTTCTAGAAGACATTTCTTATACGAATATAAATGCTAATAATGTATATTTTGCTTATTTATGTATTAATGTATTTATTTTATTTTTTAGTTATTTAACAATTATTGAAAAGCAATAACACAAATATATTTACTTAGATTTTTCGTTTAATATTCGTAATAAGCACCCTTATGTTTTTGGTTAAAGTATTTTTTCTGATGAGTTTCGATGTGTTTTGAATGAGTCTGATCATTGTTTTTCTCAGAAATTACTATTTATTGTGTTAGGGCCGATAGAGGTGGGCGTCGGTGGGTATAGAAATTACCTAATCAAACAAACCTAACCTAACCTTAACTCTCTTAACCCAACTAACCTAGCCTAATAAATTTGAAACCTTGCGTGCCTCAAGTTAATTTGGGTGTTGCTACAGCAGTGCAGCACAACCCAGGTAGTGTTGGTAGCACTGATTTTTCGGGAACGCTTTGGAAGGGGTGCATAAAACGAATCTTACGTTTTTTCTCGCAACGAATACTATTTCTATGTTATTTCCGAATCTTGAAATTCTATTCATGAGCTTAGTTAAAAAATCAGTAAAAAAAATAACAACGGCTCGACTTGTATGCTTTCTCCAAGGATCTCTTTGTTGGGCCAACATTATACCTACTAGTTTTTAGGACAAAATGTGATGGTCATTATGAACCATGAAAAATATGAAGAACTCTTTTCATGAAGATACCCTCTTTTGCTGCATTTACTTCATATCCTCTAAAAGAATACTGTGTGGGGCAGCTTTGAAGAATCAGCTTGCCGTCTCCTTTACATGTCTTGCTCCTTACTTTCTGTATCTACTCTGCTAGACTAACCAAAGCTTCCTTATTCTCCAGTAACATTGCTACATGCAGTCACCATCATTGCAGAAACATTGTTCATGCTAGCCACAACGTTGGCAAGACTGCAAGTACTCCCCTCTAGAGGCATCAGTCTCGAAGATATTGATTTATTGCAGCAACCTTATTTTCCTCTTCACCCTTAATTGTCTGCTCTACTACATTGTGGGCATTAATATTCTCAACTGTCGTCACCTAATCATCTGAACTCGCTGCCTTGCTACAGCTGCATTCTAGTTCAGCGGTCCCCATTCCGCTGACCCCCGGGAGTCCACAGAGGTGGAATGCTCGGTTAGCTAGTCGAGTTGAAAATTTCAAGTGACTCCTTCGAGAAGGCTGAAGAAGAAAAATTTCAGCTTAATACCGTTTCAGAATCTGCAGGGTAAGTGTGTATTTAAAAAAAAAAAAACTTTTTTAAACTGTTGATCTTAAATGTTATAGTATTTAAGTTTTCATGTACTTCAATTTTAATTGCATATGCATTTAATTACATTTTCAAAGTGAGTGATGAAACGGAGAAAATGAGTCTATTGTAAGTAAAATTGCCTTTTTGAGGGGTATATTACTGTGACTGGTACATTTGTCAATTACAACGACTGGAGACATTCATAGACAGGTGTTTGGTTACCATTATGAAAAAAAAAAAGGATCGTATATTGCAAATATATTACCGAAACTAAAGACAATATCTACTGAATATTTTTTTTAATCCAGTATTATTTCAGTTATAATTCTTATACTTTAATGTCTTTTACTAAAATATGTGCAAATTATTTTGCATACCAGTTTTGCCAGACTTGGAAGTATCAACAAGTACATTGAGATGCAGACTGTACATAGGGCCATTTCTGCCAGTCATCACCGGTCTTACATTGTGTATATTCACCATAGAATGCTGTCCAACAACAGCATTATTATTATTATTATTATTATTATTATTAACAACTGTCTCTTGTATCCAGGTGTAACTTATACAATCTTATGTAGTGAGATCTACTATGTTACATAGAAATTGGAAGAACGAGTTGGAGCAATGGACAGAGAACAATATCAGATAGAATCAAAACAACAAAAGCAAGAGAAACATTTGTATGGTAAGAAAATAGCCGGAATGACTAGCTACTCCTTCAGAGCATTGTGGGACCTGAGCATACCTGATAGTATACTGAGTAGCATTTACTGTAAAGTGATGAGATGCAAGTGGATTTGTAGTGGCAGACAAGGACACGAGTACACTGTGTCCTTCACTGACTTCATTATCATAGTTCCTACTCACTCTAAGGGACACATATTATCTGCTATGGCACTATGACTATTGTTTTTCTTTATTCTCAATTCCCTATTCATTTTGTATTTAGTAATATTCATACACTTCATTGAAATATTTTTTTATTTTATTTATTAATTTAGCAAGTAGGCCATTTGAACGCCCTTCAGTTATTGTCTGGTGATTTTTTTCTTTATGTAAACTGGAGATAGAGTACATAACTTCCTCTTTCGCTACCTAGCCAGTCTTTCGTCGATCCTTTTATTCATACATTAATTATACCCTAGTTGGTGAAGTCGAAGTTTTCTCTTTATGGGAAAACTAAAACTAATTTTTGTGTGCACCCAACGTTGCGCGCTTTTGAGTTGTATTACTCTGTAAAGTTCTGCTTTTTCTCTAGCTCTGGAAGTACAGAAAATATATATATACTTTTTTTTTTAGTTGCACTCTGGAAGGAGAGCGTAAAAAACAACCTCTTTTTTTTCATTTGAAGTATCTAAAGTATTTTTCCTTAGATTTTGTATTGATGGTATAATAGATTCTTCGTTTTTTCTTTTTGGCATATATCACCAAGAGATGTATTCGTCACTGAAGAAAGACTCTTCATTAGGCCTGGCTATGACAAGGTAATAATTCAGTTGAACTCCCGTATCAAAATAAGGCTCGGACGTATTTACCACTTCTTTTTGTAATGGATTTGGGATTTGGTTATATAAAAATATATTATGTATTAGATTTACTTTAATGGAGTTAGGCATGTACATAACATGACGTAGCATTACAAATCCAAAGGTTCTAAATTATTCTATTTCTCAGAGTTAGGACATTCTACCTCTCAAGGTGAAAACAAAGAGAAGTAATAATGTTTCATTAGGGGGGGGGGTGTTCTTTAAGCAGAATATAACATCCATATTTTTTTTTATTTATGATCGTGACACCAGGACGGGCATAAAAGAAAAAAAAAATCTGCCCTCCTCGGGCCTAGGCACTAAGAAATCATGTGTAAAGAATATTTAAGAATATTCGGTGTTGATGAAGACATAGAAAAAGAACCGTGACTTTTATTATTATTATTACTGTTAATGTGACACCAGAAAAAAAAAAAAAAAAAAAAAAAAAAATATATATATATATATATATATATATATATATATATATATATATATATATATATATATATATATATATATATATATATATATATATATATATATATATATATATATATATATATATATATATATATATATATATCTGCGCTCATCTGGCCTGGGCACGAAGAGAACACAAAGTAAAAAGAAGAAGAGATGAGGAGTTTTATGATTTGTCAGATGTGAAGGGATAATGCCATGTGTAACGCATATCCAATAATATTCGGTGTTGATGTAGGTATAGAAAAAGAAACGTAACTGTAGGAAGACTTAACGTCGAACTGTTCTGGACAGTCTTATTTAAGTCCACATTAGTAAAAAAAAAAAAATACAATACAGAGATAAATGCAAACAACAAAACATGGTTACTCTGAAGGGAAACAACATCGAACTGTTCTGGGCAGTCTTATTTAATTCCACATTACTAAAAAAAAACTTCCACGATAATTGCAAATATAACAAGACATGGTTACTCTGTATAATTCATATACAGATTAATATCAATAATAATTTTACTTTGACTCTCCTCATGTGAAATTTATGTAATATTGTATACACTTATTAGAGGTTCAGGTGGACTACTGAGACCTCTACATTGTAACACTAGTCATTATGCTTGGTGTATTTGTGTATAACAATTTACTAATCCCATATTTTCATTTAACCTTTTATGCGCTCTCACTTCTCTGCCTCATCTAGACCCAGGTAAGTTATTTTCGAGTTGGGTAACAGACAAATAAGGGCTAGAAATGTGATATTAAGATTTGCTGAGATACATTAAGAAATTCTGTCTGAGACTCTGAAGACATTTCAGCTATAGGGTTTGTGACACTAGGACGAGAATAAGCTATATGCTGATGTAGCATGTTGTTGTCACACCTTGATGTCCTTCATGGATTTTAGTAACATTCTCTGCGTAGTGACTTAGGTATGATTATTTGTGTACCTTTCACTACAATACCATCTTGTAGGGAAAGTTCTTCACGAATTGGACAGAAATGTTGAATATCTTTATGATCATCTCGTTTGATTTCCGGAAATCCTTGGAACATGCATTTTATGAAACGGTTCAGCTCTGTATAATGTTGTTTCTCTTCTCATATTTTACTAAGTTTTTGTGTTCTAAATAGTATAAAGCATATGATTATATATTGACTAATTTCTACTTCCTTTTCTCTCCGAGGAAGTCTAGGTAAGCTGTCAGCTTACTTTTGGAGTCTGTGTAACATTCACTGAAGATTCTCTGGTGCTGCTGTATGATTCTTCTTAGAGATCATATCTAGAGGGTGATGAGCAGAGTGAATAGTAAAATGTTTTCCAAACAAATAGAAATAAAAGTGTTCAGCTCGAAATACACAAGCTTAGAGTTCACACTAAGTATTTGCATATTGGGACTCTGTCTCTTTAAGTCTTTTTGATGCAAAAGCAATAGGCTTGTTTTCTTGGAACAATGCACCTAGATCATTTCTACTGGCATCCAACTACAAAACTACAGACTTCTTAGAGTTGAACTAGGACAAAGAATTTGCACTGCAAATCTTGTGCTTTAGAAGGTCAAAATCATTTTGATGTCCATCATGCCATTAGAAGTCACTGTCCTTTTGTAGAAGTCGTTAAAGGGTGTTGTATGGATGCTCAGTTTTGGGATGAAAGGAGATAATTAAGTTATTTACAGAAAAGATTGCATTTTTGGTTTATTTTTGGGAATACACAAGTCATTAATGGCTCAAACTTTGGCTGGATCTGAACTTATTCCATTCTTTCTGTATCTGCATCCAAAGAATATATGGTCTCCTTTTTAATTTTGCATTTCGAGGCATTAAATACCAAACCAGTCTTCTTAGCTAGCCACATAAGTTGATGGAGATTTTCATCATGATCCTTTTCATCTTCCCAATACACAATAATTTCATCTGCTATAGCAACTATTACAGGACGACCGTCTAAAACTTGATCCCTTACTTGTTAAAAACATCTCGAGTTGCTAGCTACTGACTTTTTTCACCTAAAAGAGCACACCAATATCCAGATTTCGCATCTAGCTTACTAAAGACTTGTGCATTGGAAAAATGATGAATTAATTCCTCAACATTTAGGGTGTGATGTTGTCCTCTTTTCAAAAATTTAAATCCTTTGTGCGTAGACAGATATGAAGGCTTCCATCAGGTTTGTATACATATGTGTTGCTAGATACCCATTCTGTTGGCTTGTCCACTCGGGGAATGACATCTAAGGATCTCATGCAGTCCAATATGGCTTTAATATTATCTTTCAACTGTATAAGTGCAATTTTTTACTCAATCATTTTGTCAACGAGTTATATGTTCACCTGGAATTTTGCCTAATCCTTTAAATATATCAGGATAAAACTGAATAATATCATTGAGTGACTTAATGGGTTTTACAATGGCGCTAAAATGAATTTGTATTGAAATATCACAATTAAATTTTATGAATTCAAGGGACTGGCATGTATGTACGAAAATAACTGGTCAAGGCAAATCTGCAACACAGAATCCTGTGATCTTTCAAACACCTTCGCAGTATGTACATGGTAAATAAATAGCATCATACTGTTCAGTAACCATACCAATATAAACATGTAGCTTGATAGCAGATTTTTTTTTTATTTGTTGAGTGTCCTCTTGAATCTAGAAAACCTGGATAAATATTCCTAAATGTTCTAAATGGCAAAATATTAGCTTGTGAACTGGTATCTATTTTATCTATTAAATTTGTACAATGACCAGTGTATGCTCCCACAGGAAGTGTTGCAAAAGCTTCAACACTGCTGTCTTTTCTAAGTTCACTGTCTATGCTGAGATAAATAGCATCAAAAACAAGATTTTCAAAATGTTAAGGCATTTCACATCTATGATTCACTGAAAATTACTTGTAACTTCAGGTACCTTTTTAGGTTTACATTTAAGATTACCTAGTTCTGTTTTACCAGCACTTTGGCTATGAATACTGTACTTTTGGTTGATGTGCCTATTTTAAGACTTTGTCAAACACATTTCCCCCGGTGCCTTGCCTTATGGAATTTGTTACATGTATGGTATCTAACCTGACAACTTTCCCTTTTGTGTAACTGACCTCTACAAGAAAAATGCATTCTATAGCTAATCTTATGAAAAGCATCTCAGTTGCCTGTCTTTTTAGTATATATTACATAATTTATTTGCTCAGTACATCCTAATTGAAGTAACTGAGACTGTGTTGTCTCAAATGTTCTGGTATAAGTCAAGAACTTTGTCCAATGTCAAAACTGTTGCATATTGATCAAGAAGTTTTTCTGTACAGCCACATTTGCAATTCCATTTATTAACTGATCAATTATATTGTCCTCCAATATATCTGAGTTCTGAAAGTTACATTTCTTTGCCGATACTTTTAATCTAATGAAAAGACTGTCAACTGACACTTTGTTTCTTGCTTAAAATCCCTAAGCTGGAGATGAGCTAACCTAGAATTGGATGTAAGCTCAAAATATTGAGAGGAAGCATCCCACATTTTGGAAAAGATTCTTTTTCTCTTTGACTGTCAAATGTGTCCAGTTGTCATAAATTTCAACAGCTTGCAGTCCCATCCAGAGTAACATGTAATTAACAATTGCCTCTGAGGTTTTACTGGTATGAGTAGGGGTGTTCAGCATTAATTCACAATACCTTCTAAAACTACAGTATTGTTGTATCAATTCTGAGGAAGCCCAATCAAAACTTGGTATTTTGACACCCTGCAAGTCATTAGTATAAATGACTGGTTGTGCTACCAGTAGTAGTACTTGTAGTTGTGCACATGATTTAATTTATAAGGCTGATCTACACTTTAGATGTAGTACCCAATGTACATTGGAATAAAGGATTATTATTATTATTATTATTACTAAACCTTAATTAAGGTAAACACTGAAAAAGTTGGGTTTAGCTGTACCTGACCAACATGGAAATGTTCAATACTGTTGAGACATGCAGCTGAGACATACAGCGATCTTATTTACTTATTCAACAGTGATCGGTTTTGCGTCACAAACTCCCATTTCTGCTAAGGGCTTGGACGGTGCCTTTTTGCGAAGAACTTGTTTTGTCAAGTGTGACCGTTACCCTGAGTGAATGCCCTATCTAACCTCAGATTGTGGTGGGCCGTGAACCCACGGCCTGACAAATCAAAATCGTGAGCATTATCACTATGTCATGGTGGCCAATCGTTTATCTATATACCAGTAATGTTTATGAATCAATCATACCACACTTAGCAATGAAAATCTTGGTCTTGAAAATTGTAGCCATCATCTTTTACCTCTGTATTTGGGATTTGGTTTTATAAAATGATGTTATATAATACATTTACTTTCATGTTAGTTCTTCTGCAGGCATGTGCTTAACATGATGCGGCATTGCATTTCAAGACTAAGCTTCTGAATTATTCTGCTTCTCAGAGTTAGGATATTCTACTTCTCAAAGTGAAAACAAAAGGGAAATAATAATGTCTTATTAGTGGGGTGTCTTTAAATACATACTGTAATACCATTTACATGTAGTACTTATCCTGGCAGTTATTACTAGAAATTTGGTATAAAGGTTTGCCGTATTCCAATGTTTTGAAATATATAGAGATTGGAAATGAAATGGAAGAGTCGCCCTGAAAAATCCTGTAAAGAGAAGACTTCGAAACAATGAACACCCAAGACGCAGCAGTTAATAATAATGTCATTTATTGTCATCTACCCTCTGCCAGCCAATTCCCTAAGTGATAAGAACTTAATATATTTCCATGTGCTGTCTTCTACGGTTTAGCAGTCTGTGTACAGTAAAATGTTCACTGAAATGAGACAGACTTTTCCAGGTCATATTTCTGTTGATTGTAGTCATCAACATAATTCAGAAATAATTGGACCCAACTGCAATTGAAGAGTGTCAAAGGCTGTTAGCAGACCAAAGTTAACCCAGGAAGAAATGCTATCCTCCTGCTCTCATATCTGAGATGACTTTTGCTTTTCTAATCCTGGTTAATATTAAAACAAAATACTTTAAGTTCAACCTCCTCTTAGATACCCTGTTCCGGATATCAAGTTAATTTTCATAATATCCACAGTATCGCTTACAACATATCTCTCTAAAGGAAGTGCCTGTTTGTCCTGACGTTTTATTGATTTATTTACTGCAATAATAATAATAATAATAATATAATTATTATTATTATTATTATTATTATTATTATTATTATTATTATTATTATTATTATTATTATTATTATTATTAACCGTTAGTTTTTTTTATCATGATTATCATACCAAAAAATGAAGTCCATCTCTTGCCCAACTCAGATAAGAGTAAACTAATTCATAACACGCTTCTAGGAAAGTATTTGAGAAGTTTGTACTCAAATGTTTTGCTTGTAAGGGTGTTACTTAATACAAGAAACGCGTGGAGCTACCCACCAGTCACGTGTTATTGTTTACTACTTGAAGAGAGATAGGGCCCGCAAGTACAAGTGCACGCACTATGCCACCCCCATTTCTCTCTCTCTCTCTCTCTCTCTCCTCCTCTCTCTCTCTCCTCTCTCTCTCTCATGTATTCATGTAATATATATATATATATATATATATATATATATATATATATATATATATATATATATATATATATATATATTATATATATATATATATATATATATATATATATATATATATATATTTATATGCACACACACTTATCTATCTATATCTCTCATTGATTATTTAATTTTCTATTTTTCATACTTATTATTGTTTATGATTGTGAAACGATGGTAATCTATAGATCGTGTTTGAAGATAAGTTTTCTGTTAATGAGGTATAGTGCCAGTTGGCATCGTTCTAGTTAAGCACAATATTTCTCTGTTGATATACTGAGAGAAATACTAATCTTTGAGATTATAAAATATAATGTTGAAAATCATATACAGTATAGCAGGATTTGCACCAATTGCTTAACAGCTAAGTTAAAAAAAAAAAGAATAAGAGTAAAGAGCCAGATTTGGTCTTGTTAGACCTAGTTCTTATTAGTTTGTCTTGTTATACTTTGCTTAGGCTTCTATAATAATTTATGTAATTTTTTCCCCTTATTAGGTACAGCATGTATGTTCACTGGTTGACACCAATTATTGAAAAACAAAATTTCAACTGGGTCTTCTCTACTGAAGTTGCTATTATTATTATAATTATTATTATTATTATTATTATTATTATTATTATTATATATATAAACAGCCAAGGTATATGTATGTATGTATATATATATATATATATATATATATATATATATATATATATATATATATATATATATATATATATATATATGATAGTATATATATATATATATATATATATATATATATATATATAGATATATATATATATATATATATATATATATAGATATATATATATATATATATATATATATATATATATATATATATATATATATATATATATATATATATATATATATATATATATATATATATATATATATATATATATATATATATATATATATATAATGAATCATTTTTACCCCGACCGGGACTTGAACCTAGGACACATAATTACTGTGCCAAGGCGCTACCAACTGTGTCATAGGTTCAAGTCCTGGTCGGGGTAAAAATGATTCATGTTTTCACATATGGTGATTTGCTTATTTGATTATATATATATATATATATATATATATATATATATATATATATATATATATATATATATATATATATATATATATATATATATATATATATATATATATATATATATATATATATATATATATATATATATATATATATACATATATATATATATATATATATATATATATATATATATATATATATATATATATATATATATATATATATATATATATATATATATATATATATATATATATATATATATATATATATATATATATATATATATATATATATATATATATATGTGCTTTTATTTGGGACGATTATCAAGTCCTACTTAATGCGCACGTGGGTTCCCACCCCGACATGTTCGCAGACTCATGACATGCGTACGAAGAAAACCGGATTTGGGAGCTTAGCGTGTTAGCAATGGGTCTAGGACACTATAACCTGGAGGAGAATATTTCCCTGCCCTTCATAGACTACCTTAACAGAGACAACAAACTGAGAGCGGGGATGGTGTTGGGCGAGAGATATTCCCGGCAATCATCAGCTACTTTTTGAGAAAGAATATTCTAGAGACGCTAATGCCGTTGTGATTGTTACTTGTGTCAGCTTCTTGAGAAGTGTTGCATTCCTATTATTAATTTTATGTTTTATATATATCGGGTTATTCACGCCATACTTTACCCGTAATAATGTATTGTTGTCAAAGTATATATATATATATATATATATATATATATATATATATATATATATATATATATATATATATATATATATATATATATATATATGCACACCTAATTGTATTTACCTAATTGTGCTTTCGAGAAAAAGTTCAATGTTCGTAACTACCCCTGATTTGATCAGTTCCATTTTTACCCTATAATGCACACCATATTTTTCCTTATAGCTATGAATGTAGTTAGCATTAACTACTTCCTCGCTCAGCGAATTTCAGTCTTCAACTATTCTTACACTTGAAAAGGCACTTCCTTACATCTTGCAAAGAACCTTTATTACGAAGCTTCAATCTGTGACCTCTAGTTCTAGAGCAACCTATATCAAAACATCACTCCCTGTCCACATTGTAAAAACCATGCAAAGAATTTAATAACCATCACCATATCCCCCTCTTTCTTCTAGCTTCAAGTGATGCTAAGTCCAGCTCCCTCAGCCTTTCTATGTAACTGATATTGTGTATCTCTGTAACCTTTTCCTGTTAATTTACATGATTATTCAAGTACGAAATTTAAAAGGGTGTTGCATATTCAAGCTTAGGTCTCACATAAGTTACATTAGTATTTCTAAATAGTTTTGCCCATGCGCTTGAGGGCCACCCATACATTCATTAAGAAAACGTATGCAGCCTTTATTAAGCCATTTATATGTATTTCCAGAGATAAACCTGCCAAGATCTCTTGCTCTCTGTCATTTGAAGTTCTGCACTTGCTATGAAGCACCCAAACTTCGGCCTTCTTCCACTCTTCCCCATTCTCATTGCAATAAATTTTGAAGTCATGAATTCCTATAGCAACTTTTTTTTTTTTTTACCACTTATGCAGACTGTTTAGCTCTTCCTGAAGTTCTCTACCATTATTCTCGTCTTTTATTTTCTTCACATCTTTTCATCATCTACTAGCACACATTAAAAAAAAAAAAAAAAAAAAAAAAAAAAAAAAAAAAAAATATATATATATATATATATATATATATATATATATATATATATATATATATATATATATATATATATATATATATATATGTGTGTGACTCCGGAACAGGCATGAAAACTGGCCTCATCAGGCCCGGGCATCAAGAAAAACATTAAGACGAAGAAAAAGTAGAAGTTTTAAAGACAAGGCAGAAATGAGGTACACAATAGGAAAGGACAAGCTGTAGAATAGTCGAAGCATTTAGGTCCAAGAGATATGGAAAGATTAGAATCTGAGATAACGAGATATCCACTTTTTCAAGGAAGATAGATTATAAGAATAAGGAAAGAAAGAAGGTGGAAGAGAATTCCAGAGTTTGGAGATGGATGGGAACAAGCATTTGATACACTGAACAATCTTGTATCTACAAAGCTCCTCACAGTACCTGTGAGTAAATGGTGGTTGGCGAGTGTTGCGTGGTCTCGGCAGTGAGAGAGGGATGCAAGTTACCAACCTGTCAGAGCAGCGATGGCTATAGTAATGATAGAAAGAGACAGGGATGATATCTTACAACAAAGAGAAAGCGAATCTAGGTTTGAAGTAAGAGAAGGATCATTGATGAGTCTGATTTCCTCAGATTCATCCCTATCAAGAAGATAAGTATAGGAAGAGGCATCCCAGATGTGCGAGCAGTATTCTAAGCAGGGCCAGATAAGAGCATCATAGATTTTAAGTAAATGGAGAGAGGAAAAGTAATGACAAAACAAAACAGAACTCCCAATTTTTGGATGCAGATTTAGCAATTTGGATTATGTGACTCGTCCAAGACATGTTAGAGGCTATCTGGATTCCCAATATGTTTATAGCATTAAGAGGATAAATTTTGTTAGTTTTGAAGAGGAAGAGTGATACGAGACGTGGAAGTTGTGAAGAGAAGGCAGAGGAAAAATGAAGTCATAGAGAAGAGAAAAAAATGAGGTCTGGAGGAAATCGTTGATGAAGAGAAAGAAAAGAGTAGGTGAATGAACAGAGCCTGTGTCACAGCACTGGTAGTTGGGAATGAGCTATTTGTTATGCCGTCATTAACCAGAGATATAAAGTGTTCTGAAAAAAAAACTGGTAATTAGAGAACTGAAAACAGGAGCAAAGCCATAAGCAGGAAAGATTGCTAACAGAGCCTTGTGCCACATTCTATCAAAAGCCTTAGTGATATCAATGATGACGACAAAGGATTCACCATAGTGCTTCAATGAAGATGACCATAAATGAATGGGATAGAATAGGAGGTCATCAGAGGACATTGCCTTGTGGAAATCGCTCTGGTGCTGGCAAATATGCAAGTTAGATTTAAGTAGTTTGAAGACTTGAGACTTGAGCAAAGTTTTGAATACTTTAGCGATAGCAGAGGTTAGGGTAATTTGCCAGCATCTGGAAGTAATGGAATGGTCAACCTTCTTAATAACAGGCTGAGCTAGAGAGTGCTTTCAAGATGAAGGATAGATACTGGCTGAAAAAATGAGGCAAAAAAGATTGCAAAGCATGTGAGCCCATCTGCAACTCCTCAAGGGACCTTGCAGGGATACCATAAGGCCTTGATGTTGTGTTCATATTCAGAGAGCAAAGAATCTAATGGATTTTGTGTAAAGAGAGAATACTGGAGGGTATAGAGTTAGAAAGGGGTAAGGTACAATGCTCAGGTGTGCTGGAATTGCTTATGGAAGAGTTGGTAGAAAAATGAGAGCCAAAGAGAGCGGCTTTGTCAGTAGGAGAGCAAGCTATAGAACCATCAGGATGAACGAGAGGGGGAAAGATTAAGTTACAGAAGTATTTGGAGAGGTTTTTGGCTAGGGACCAGACACATTTACCAGTGGTAGAGAGCTTAAGGTCATCATCTTTTCTTCTTAAAAAGAAAGCTATAGACTTACGCATCTGAACAGTGCAATGATTTCTAGAAGTGATAAAAGCAGAGCAACTTAACTTAGAAGGAGAGGCTTTATACAACTGCCATACCTAATCCCTGGCCTGATAGGCATGGAGCAGACATGGTCAAACCAAGGATTAGGGGTAGAAGAAGTCTTGATAGAGGAAGGGATGAACACCTCCATTCCCAAGATTATGATTTCAGTAGCTTTTAGGGCTATCTGATCAGGTTGTGAGTTCAATAGTTGTAGCCATCCATGGGAACTCAAAGAGAAAATTACTCAAATTATCATATTGGATATGCTTAAAGTGCCAAAGATGGCACTGAGTAGGAGAAATTGATAGAGGGAACTGAAAATGGTAGAGATTGTGATCAAAGAGTGGTGAGATTTATCAAGAGGGAATAGTACATTATATGAATACTTTATAGAATAAGAAGTAAAGAATTGGTCAAGATCGTTTGCTGCATGGTCATGGCGATCGGGAACACCAGTAATATATGTTTAGTAACCTTCTCCAGACTAAGACTGACTGACGAAACAAAGGCCTCACCTCTTCCCATATCAGTGTGAGAAGAATGAAGCCACCCGCTGTGATGTACATTAAATTTTCTAATGCAGAGAACTTTAGTATGTGGGTGAGAAGGTAGCAAGGACTCATGAGAAGAGGATTGATATTCAAATAAGGACATGAAACCATTAGAGATAGGAGAGCAGTTGCAGAAGCAAAGAAATATAGTGGTAGTGGAAAGAGACTTTCAGCCAGAGAACATCAAAGTTAGGAGATTCAAAATAAAAAATCCTTACACTAGGTGTGTTCGTGTTACAATAGGTACAGACCCTATATATATATATATATATATATATATATATATATATATATATATATATATATATATATATATATATATATATATTACCCATAACCAGGACTCAAACCTAACCCGCATATATACTGTACCAAGGCGCTACCAACTACACCACTGAAGTTTTAAAAGAATAAGCAAATTTCAAAAGTAATTGCTTTGCTAGCAATGAACGCATTCTTTCTGAATGCCTTTTTGTTCATATTACAGCTTCTGCCCAACCTCACTCGTGGCTTTGTTTTGGCATTCAATTAAATCCCATACTATAAAGGCATCAGTAATTATGTGTTAGTAATTATGTGTCTTAGGTTTGAGTTCCGGTCAGGGGTGAAATATGGTTCATGTTTTCACATATGTTCATGTGTTTATTTGATTACTATTGATGCCTATATAGCTTGAGATTTGAATTATGCGAAAACGAAGCTGCGAATGAGGTTTGGAAAAAGCTGTAATATGAACAAAAAGGCATTCAGAAAGAATGCTTTCATTCCTACCAAAGCAGTTAGCTTTGATGATTGCTTCCTCTTTTAAACCTTCAGTCATGTAGCTGGTAGCGTCGTGCTACAGTAATTATGTGGGTTGGGTTTGAGTCCTGATCAGAGATACAATATGATTCATGTTTTTACGTATGTTAATGTTTTTATTTGATAATTATTGATGTCTATATAGCATGGCATTTGAATTAAATGCAAAAATGAAGGCACAAGTGAAGTTGGGAAGAATTTGTAATACGAATAAAGAGGCATTCAGAAAGATTGCGTTCATTCCCAGTGACGCATAGCTTACACCCATGGATGCCCCATGTGCAAGCTAGAAGTTCTCATGTGGCTTGCTGGTTTTCCCACCAATGACGTTGTCCGTACCTCTCATAAGATCGCATATGCACCATCCTGGGAATCTTCTCACTCACAGTCCTATGCTGGGTGAATTACTTCATGAATCGCGCTGAAATTCTCTCCAACTTGACCACTCGTCTCTCCATTTTGCGTTTCCCATCCTTCGTAACTGATGTTTCAGCAACTTTGCCACAGAGTCAAATTGTAAGGAACAATTCTTAATGCTGGGGCCTTAGCTACACGGGGATGGGGATGAGGTATTACTCGTTGTGCTTCCTCCGACATCGCTTCCAAATATGTGTTAAACTCTTCTGTATCTTGCATTTTTTTTTCACAGCACGAGATTCACTGGCCTATAACTTCTTGTCTCTTCACGATGTTTCTGGCTGGGATCGTACTCAGCTGCCACCCCTGTCGTATTTAGTAATCGTGCCTGCGGTATACCGCTGTTGTATTTTGTAGTCGTACTCCACTGTCGAGTTAGATTTGTACTTTCGCTGCCACCACTGTCGTGTAGATATTATTATATATTCTTCTACACTCCAGGCCAGGGCTCAATCGTGCAAGGTGATAGATATGCGAAAATACTAAACACTTAATTTAATTAGAAACTACAGAGTTCCTCTATGCCTCAATGCACCCCGTCCCCTTAACGTAATGTTATCTGTACGGGCGCCAAAAATACTCTGCCTCCCCTTGAGTGCTGCTTGACCCTTTTTATCACCTCTGGATTTGGTTCCTAAAACAGAGAAAGCCACGTGAGAACTTGTAGCGTGCACATGGGGCTTCCATGGGCGTGAGCTATGCATCACTTGCAAAGTTGTTAGCTTTAAGGTTTGCTTCTTCATTTAGACCTTCAGTGGTGTAGTTGGTAGCTCCTTGGCACAGTAATTATGTGTCTTAGCTTCGAGTCCCTGTCAGGAGTAATATATGATTCATATTTTCACAAATGTTAATGTGATTACTTTGGCGTAAGACTAAGTCACTACATTACTATTAATACCAGAAGGGTGCAAGGTAAGAATGGACAAGCGGTGGCTCCGTTATCTTACGTTTATTTTAGAGTACATCATATACGACGCCTCAATGCCCCCACCCTATGACTATCAAAATCTATAATCTGTTCGTGCCCCTGGGAAAATACTGACTGAGCCCTCTGTCTGCCTCGGGGATTCTGAAATACCCAACGGGCAGGGCGTGTCAAGTAAAACAAGTTCTGCCAATAGACTTCAGGTTCAAAGAGGAGTCCCTCCTCTTTGGGGAGGGGCTGTTTCAGCAGGCCTATTGAACAGAAGAAGTTCTAAATTGCCTGCGGCTATTGGGGCATCTCTCTCCAGGGCGTGTACATACATATGGGTCATATGTTTACAACCTTTTATGGTGTTTTCGAGGACCGAGGGTCCCTTATCTTTTAGGCCTCTTGGGGTATATGGCGCCGGATATTAGTTCCATGTGCCCAGCCATACATCTTGATGGCACCAAGGGAAAACATGGCCTGGACCCAAAACACAATAAAAGCGAGGGTATGCAATAAAACATCTGTGCCCTCGACTGTTACTCCTCAAGATTTGTTACAAGTTTCAGATCCTGGCTTCAGCAGGCTTTCATGTGACTTCAGCGAGACTTCAGTCATGCGACATCCCCCTCACAGATGTCGTAAGACTAAGTCACTACGTTACTATTAATACCAGAAGGGTGCACGGTAAAAATGGACAAGCGGTGGTTCCGTTATCTTAAGTTTATTTTAGAGTACAACATATATGAGGCCTCAATGCCCCCACCCTATGACTATCAAAATCTATAATCTGTTTGTGCCCATGGGAAAATACTGACTGAGCCCTCTGTCTGCCTCGAGGATTTTTTAAAAACCCAACGGGCAGGGCGTTTCATGTAATCCAGTTCTGCCAATAGACTTCAGGTTCAAAGAGGAGTCCCTCCTCTTTGGGGAGGGGCTGTTTCAGCAGGCCTATTGAACAGAAGAAGTTCTAAATCACCTTCGGCTATTGGGGCATCTCTCTCCAGGGAATGTACATACATATGGGTCAAATGTTTACAACCTTTTATGGTGTTTTCGAGGACCGAGGGTCCCTTATCTTTTAGGCCTCTTGGGGTATATGGTGTCGGATATTAGTTCCATGTGCCCAACCGTAAATCTTGGTGGCACCAAGGGAAAACATGGCCTGAACCCAAAACCCATTAAAAGCGAGGGTATGCAATAAAACATCTGTGCCCTCGACCGTTACTCCTCAAGATTTGTTACAAGTTTCAGATCCTTGCTTCAGCAGGCTTTCATGTGACTTCAGCGAGGCTTCAGTCATGTGACATCCCCCTCACAGATGTCGTAAGACTAAGTCACTACGTAACTATTAATACCAGAAGGGTGCACGGTAAGAATGGACAAGCGGTGGTTCCGTTATCTTAAGTTTATTTTAGAGTACAACATATACGACGCCTCAATGCCCCCACCCTATGACTATCAAAATATATAATCTGTTCGTGCCCCTGGGAAAATACTGGCTGAGCCCTCTGTCTGCCTCGGGGATTCTTGAAATACCCAACGGGCAGGGCGTTTCATGTAATCCAGTTCTGCCAATAGACTTCAGGTTTAAAGAGGAGTCCCTCCTCTTTGGGGAGGGGCTGTTTCAGCAGGCCTATTGAACAGAAGAAGTTCTAAATCACCTGCGGCTATTGGGGCATCTCTCTCCAGGGAATGTACATACATATGGGTCAAATGTTTACAACCTTTTGTGGTGTTTTCGAGGACCGAGGGTCCCTTATCTTTTAGGCCTCTTGGGGTATATGGTGCTGGATATTAGTTCCATGTGCCCAGCCATAAATCTTGGTGGCACCAAGGGAAAATATGTCCTGGACCCAAAACCAAATAAAAGCGAGGGTATGCAATAAAACATCTGTGCCCTCGACCGTTACTCCTCAAGATTTGTTCCAAGTTTCAGATCCTGGCTTCAGAAGGCTTTCATGTGACCTCTCGAGAATTCAGTCATGCGACAATTTGATAATATATATATATATATATATATATATATATATATATATATATATATATATATATATATAGAGAGAGAGAGAGAGAGAGAGAGAGAGAGAGAGAGAGAGAGAGAGAGAGAGAGAGAGAGAGACACAAACTCACACACACAAATGATGAAAGAAATGAAGAAGAGAAGAAAAATTTTCGTTACAGAGTACTTCCAGACAAAGGGGAGATAAAGAAGATAATGACAGAAGATCAGGGGATGGGGCCTCATTGAGATTGTTATACACAAATGCTGATGGATTAGCTGGTAAGGCAGTAGAATTAAAAGATAGGATTCACAACAGTAAGGCAGATATAGTAGCAATTACAGAGACTAAGTTGAGTGAGGACATAAACAGTGTCACAGTTTTTCCTAAGGGCTTCAGAATACTAAGGGTTGAAAGATCTGAGAGGACTGGTGGAGGGATAGCACTGCTCATAAGTGAGAGGATTCAAGTTGAAGAAATAAACTTGGCTATAGAAAGTGAGTTCAAGGAATTTCTTGTTGCTCGCATAAATACTGGGTCAGAGAGCATTATAATAACTGTTGTATACAATCCACCAAGGAACCAAAATAGGCTTGAAATTTATGAGGAAAGTCATATAGGTACTATTGAAGTCATAAACTCAGTTGTTAACATGGCACGGGAAAAAAAATGTAGGATTTTGATTATGGGAGACTTTAATCATAAAGAGATAGATTGGATAAATCTTGACCCACACAGTGGTGAGGACTCATTCGGGGCAAGATTCCTAGATTGCGTACAAGGGAATTTCCTACACCAACATGTAATGGAACCAACAAGGGCCAGGGGTGGGGATGAGCCATCACTACTTGATCTAGTGTTCACAGATAATGTGTTGGATATTGAAAATATTGAGTATGAACCACCAATTGGAAAGAGTGACCACTGTGTGTTGTTGATGGAGTATATCATTGAAGATATTCTTCCTGAGAGTAGAGGCACTGAGGACATGAGGAGGAACTATCGGAAAGGAGATTACATCAAAATGAATGAGCTTTTTGCAGTTATTGACTGGAGAACCTTATTTTACAACAAATCTGTACAAGAAATGTATGACATCTTTTGTGAGAAATATGGGAAGATAGTAGATTGCTGCATACCTGTCACCAAAGTAGGTGTAATTCATGCCAGAGAGAAATGGTTCGTTAATGGGTGTAAAAGAGCTAAGGAGTGGAGAGACAAATGCTGGAAAAGGTATAGGAGGAGAAAAAACATAAATGCCTGGCAAACCTACAAAAGAGCAAGAAATGACTACCTAAGTAAAAGGAGAGAGGCAGAGAGAGATTATGAGAGGGACATCACCAGGAAGGCTAAAGAAAATCCCAAGCTTTTCCACAGCTTTATCAGAGGAAAACTGAAGGTAAAAGAACAGGTTTTAAGGCTAAAGAGAGCGGATGGAAGCATCACTGAGACGGATGAAGAGATCTGCAAAGAATTGAACAAGGAGTTTCAGTCAGTATTTACAGTAGAAAATACCCCACCCCCTCAGATTGCAGTGATATAAGCTCAAGGGCTGGTATTAGAGAACATCAACCTTACAGCCACAGAGGTATGCAAAGCGCTGATGGATTTAGATGTTCATAAAGCTACAGGTCCTGATGACATATCCCCTCATGTGCTTAAGAAATGCGCAAACACAATATCAGTGGCACTAAGTATCATATTTAAGGAGTCACTGGAGTCGGGGGAGATTCCAAGATGCTGGAAACAAGCAAATGTGATACCTATCTTCAAAAAGGGAAGGAGGGATACGGCTCTGAACTATAGACCAGTTTCCTTGACCAGCATAGTTTGCAAAGTTATGGAGAAACTACTAAGGAAACATATCTCTCTTCACTTGGAATCCTTCAACTT
Source organism: Halocaridina rubra (assembly GCA_037179515.1). NCBI lineage: Eukaryota > Metazoa > Arthropoda > Malacostraca > Decapoda > Atyidae > Halocaridina > Halocaridina rubra. Next base: position 47,350 of record JAXCGZ010007917.1, on the reverse strand, counting down.
TTTGTCAGTGAGGCAACATGGCTTCAGAGAAGGTAGATCAACAGTAAAAAACTTATTAGAATTTTATGATGAGGTAAGCCAAATCTTACAGGAAAGAGAGGGCTGGGCAGATTGCATATTCCTAGACTTCCAGAAAGCGTTTGACACTGTTCCACACGGGAGACTTATTAGGAAGCTGCACTCAATGGCTAGAATAGGTGGAAATGTTTTGGAATGGATAAAAACTTACTTAGAAGGAAGGGAGCAGAGGGTTAGAGTAAGACACTCAGTGTCTGAATGGAGAAGAGTTAGTAGTGAGTTCCACAGGGTTCAGTTTTAGGGCCACTTTTGTTCCTTGTATATGTAAATGACCTACCAGAGTCTGTAAATTCATTCATGAATATGTTTGCAGATGATGCAAAGATTGTGAAGAAAGTAAAAAACGAGAACAATGGTAGAGAACTTCAGGAGGATCTAAATAATCTGCATGAGTGGTCAGAAAAGTGGCTAATGAAATTCAATACTTCAAAATGTAAGGTAATGAGAATGGGTACAAGTGCAAGAAGGCCCAAGCTTGACTACTCGGTGGCTGGAGTACAACTTCAAGAGACAGAAAATGAGAGAGATCTAGGAGTAAACATACTGGCAGATTTGTCTCCAGAAATACATATAAATGGCATAGTAAGGGCAGCATATGCATTCTTATCAAACGTAAGGGTAGCCTTCAGGCACATGGACAAGGAAATGTTCAGAAATATTTATGTAGCGTATGTGAGGCCAAAACTCGAATATGCAGCCCCCTTTTGGAATCCGCACTTGAAAAAGCACATAGCTAAGCTTGAAAAAGTTCAAAGACATGCCACGAAACTGGTGCCAGAAATACGCAATCTCAGTTATGATGAGAGGCTGAGGGAATTAGACTTACCATCACTCGAAGCTAGAAGAGTAAGGGGGGATATGGTGACAGTCTTTAAATTCCTTCATGGTTATGATAGAGTGGATAGGGATCGCTATTTCGATATGGCTGGCTCTAGAACTAGAGGTCATAGTTTGAAGCTTGGTAAGAAAACTTCTTTGCAGGATGTAAGGAAATACTTTTTCAGTGTAAGAGTAGTTGATAATTGGAATTGGCTAAGCGAGGAGGTAGTTAATGCTATCTCAATCCATAGTTTTAAGGACAGGTATGATAAGTATCACTAAGTCTAAAATGGAACCGATCAGGAGACGGGAAGATACGAGCTTTGGGCTCTTTCCCGTAAACACAATTAGGTAACCACACAGAAAGATGATGTGTGGGGGGCCATAACATCAAAGAGGACTGTATAATTTAGTCCTCTTTGATACTGTGCCTACATTCTAAATATCCAGAGACTAATTCTTTAACACACACACACACACATACACACACACACACACACACACACACACACACACACACACACACACACACACACACACACACACACACATATATATATATATATATATATATATATATATATATATATATATATATATATATATATATATATATATATATATATATATATATATATATGAATGTATATGGCTACGTAAGAAAATTGAAAGATATTTTTGAGATCTTTAGTACTTTCAAGTTTATTAGTTATCTTCATAGGAAGATATATATATATATATATATATATATATATATATATATATATATATATATATATATATATATATATATATATATATATATATATATATATATATATATATATATATATATATATATATATATATATATATTTGTATTTATGTGTGTGTGTGTGTGTGTGTGTGTGTGTGTGAGAGAGAGAGAGAGAGAGAGAGAGAGAGAGAGAGAGAGAGAGAGAGAGAGAGAGAGAGAGAGAGAGAGAGAGAGAGAGAGAGAGGTGAATAAATGATAACTCCTAGGTGAGCATTACTCTGAAGTGTACCAATATTATGCCTTGATTTCGAAATTTTAATTCCTTAGCACCCAATTACATAACTATTTATGTTCGTGAAAAATTAACTTCAGACATTGAGTTGAACGAATCACTTATTTTTGTGTGAAATAATTTAGTGCTTTTTTTATGATTGTGACTCCAGGACAGGCCAAAAAAAATAATAAATAAAAAAATCTACCCTCATCAGGCCCGGGCACGAAGAAAACATAAAGAAAAAAGATGGGGAATGTTGTGACTTGTCAGATGCGAAGGAATAATAAGACATGTGTAACGAATATCCAAGAATATTCGGTGTTGATGTAGGCATAGAAAGAGAACCGTAACTGGAGGAAGACTTAACATCGAACTGTCCAGGACAGACTTATCTGGCCAACCTTCTACATTGGTGTCGTTCGCCTCTTACGTTGTATTTCTCTTTATTTTATATATTTATCTTTATTCTCAAGTTATATGTAAAATGAGAGAGATTATAACCTACTCATATTAACTACCTATCTATTCTTATCCACACGTATTCTATGCGAGTATTTTTGTTTTCATGTGCGAAGATGTTATACAAACCTCGAAGCCATGTGCAGGCCCTCCCCCACCCCACCCCATTCATTTACTTAAGTCGTTCAATGTATTTTGTATAGAGTATATATATATATATATATATATATATATATATATATATATATATATATATATATATATATATATATATCAGGTTCATAATATAATAATTCCTTCCATCTTGATGCTAATGGCTCTTTTATAAATTTTATGGCATGGTTATATATACCTTCTCAGCATATCCCGCTTTCAGTATTAATTATAAAATGGGAGTGCAACAACAGCTTCTAACTAGCATCTTTGAAGTCTAGTGTTGGGTTTGGGTTCTGTGTTTTCTGTTCTTATACTTATTCTAACCCTTTCCATTTATCCGGTCTTAGTGTCGTTAGGCATATTAAAGATGCCTATAGCTTCACAAGGCATTTCAGACATGCCTAAAAGTGTCGCGTGGCAGTGATGCCGCGACGCCCACAGACCGCCATGAGTAGTTACAAAGATTCAGTTAGAGAGACCGGGCCTTGTCAGGGGCAGACGTGACGTTCACAACTTAGCTATCCTCCCCCTTGGGGGCGGGAATCTGGAATCGTTCGTGACTAGAACTATAGTAATGGGAGCACTGAGTATATAATATGTAAGCAAAAAATAAATACATATAAAGATGCAGCTGATCTATTTTCACCAACCACGCTACCATATTTATAAACCTCGTGTGAAACGGTAATTCCACGACATTGGTGTCATCCAGTGGGATAGTTACATGACATTACGATTGTCACTGAATAGTTCTTGCATGCTCAACTAGTGGCTGAGACAATCAGTATTTTATTAAAAAGAGTTATATCAGCTCGAGAAAGCATTTGCTTTACTTCTCCTGGAGTTGCTTTTGAGGTACGTATTCTTCAGCAGATCCATGATATTTAATTCTGCATCATGAAAGATTAACCTTGATCTAGTGGAAAAGGAGTGGGAGGTAGGGTAGTGACTTACTCCTGTGATGATGATGATGATGATGATAAACTAAAATTTAATCGTGTGATATATTTAGAGAGCTTTATTATACTTGGCTGACTACTTCCTTGACGATTGCCAAGTGGATGACAAACGGAATTATCTAAATTCGTTTAAAAATATAAAAAAACGCTCTCGCGCACGAGAGAGAGAGAGAGAGAGAGAGAGAGAGAGAGAGGAGAGAGAGAGAGAGAGAGAGAGAGAGAGAGAGAGAGAGAGAGAGAGAGACGCAGTAGTTACACTACAACAAAGAGAAAGTCGTCTTACTCGCCAAGATGACTGACTATATTGTGGTTATGTCCTAAGCTTGTAAAGAGCATTAGTCCGTCAGATAACCTTAGCCTTTTTTTTCCTTTAAATTTCACCATGGCATTATGAGATAGATAGATAGATAGATAAATAGATAGATAGATAGATAGATAAATAGATAGAGAGAGAGAGATATATATAACTGTGGAATTTCTGTATACCTTTAGATTTCACTTAAATTGGTAATAGGTTCATATATATATATATATATATATATATATATATATATATATATATATATATATATATATATATATATATATATATATATATATATATATATATATATATATATATATATTATATATGTATATATATATACTTTACTCCTTCTCTCTGTTCTCTGATTTCCAGTTTTCTTTCTGTTTTATATCTGTAGTTGTTGATGGTGCATCATCTAGCCCATTTCCTGTTACCAGTGGTGTTCCACAGGGCTCTGTTCTTTCACCTACTTTGTTCCTTCTCTTCGTCATTGATATTCTACAATCCCCATCTTCCTCTCTTCTTCACGCCTTTGCTGACGAGTCTACCCTTCACTTTTCCTCTTCCTTTTTTTTTTTTTACAACATTCATCTGCTACTCATTGCTCTTTTTTTCTACTCTCAACTCCGATTTGCAGAGGGGATCTGAGTGGGGCACCCAAAATATAGTTAAATTTAATGTCTCCAAGACAGTTTCTGGCTATCCCTTTATCTTCTTTCCCTGTTGATAGCCCTGTTGTCTTCGAAACTAAAAAAATTTACCCACTTAATTCTATCAACATATTAGGAATCCATATAGCCTCTAACTTGTCTTGGAGGAATCACATAAAATTTTTTTTGCATCCAAAAACTTGGAGGTTCTGTTTAGTTTTCGTCATTACTTTTCCTCTTTACAGTTACTTAAAATCTATAAAGATTTTATCAGCTTATAATACTGTTCATGCATCTGGGGTGCTCCTTCTTATACTTATCCCCTTGATAGGGTCAAAACTGAAGAAATCTGACTCATCAATGATCCTTCTCTTACTTTTCATCTGGATTCGCTCTCTCTTCGCCGTAAGGTATCATCCCTTTCTCTTTTCTATCGCTACTACTTCCATCGCTGCTCTGATGAGTTGGCTAGTTGCATACCTCCCCCATTGCCGAGGCTGTGTGACACTCACCAAGCAACCTCATCTCACAGATGTTGTGTGAAAATTTGTAGCTACTACTTCCATTGCTGCTCTGATGAGTTGGCCAGTTGCATACCTCCCCTATTGCCGAAGCCACATAACACTCACCAAGCGGCCTCATCTCACAGATACTGTGTGGAAATTTGTAGCTCGTGGATTGATGTAGCTTGTGGATTGATCAGTGCAGCGACTGCTTCTTCCCGTTTACCTCCAGACTCTGAAACTCTCTTCTTCCTTCTGTCTTTCCAAATTCTTATGACCTATCTTCTTCTTTTCCTTTCAGATTTCTCTTTCATTAGATGGTGCTGTGATTACCTAATTGTGATTACTTAATTGTGTTTACGGGAAAGAGCCCAAAGCTCGTATCTTCCCGTCTTCTGATCGGTTCCATTTTATACTTAGTGATACTTATCATACCTGTCCTTAAAACTATGGATTGAGATAGCATTAACTACCTCCTCGCTTAGCGAATTCCAGTTATCAACTACTCTTACACTGAGAAAGTATTTCCTTACATCCTGCAAAGAAGTTTTCTTACGAAGCTTCAAACTATGACCTCTAGTTCTAGAGCCAGCCATATCAAAATATCGATCCCTATTCACTCTATCATAACCATGAAGGAATTTAACGACTGTCACCATATCTCCCCCTCACTCATCTAGCTTCGAGTGATGGTGAGTCTAATTCCCTCAGCCTCTCATCATAACTGAGATTGCGTATTTCTGGCACCAGTTTCGTGGCATGTCTTTGAACTTTTTCAAGCTTTGTTTATGTATGTATGTATGTATGTGTGGGTGTATATGTGTGATTACCTGATTGTGCTTATGGGAAAGAACCCAAAGCTCGTATCTTCCTGTGTCCTGATTAGTTCCATTTTGTATTTAGTGATACTTATCATACCTGTCCTTAAAAAAATGGATTGAGATAGCATTAACTACCTCCTCGCTTTTCGAATTCCAATTATCAATTACTCTTACACTGAAAAAGTACTTCCTTACATCCTGCGAAGAAGTTTTCTTATGAAGCTTCAAACTATGACCACTAGTTCTAGAGCCAGACATATCAAAATATCAATCCCTATCCACTCCATCATAACCATGAAGGAATTTAAAGACTGCCACCATATCCCCCCCAATCTTCTAGCTTTGAGTGATGGTAAGTCTAATTCCCTCAGCCTCTCATCATAACTAAGATTACGTATTTCTGGCAGCAGTTTCGTGGCATGTCTTTGAACTTTTTCAAGCTTAGCTACGTGCTTTTTCAAGTGCGGAATCCTAAAAGGGGCTGCATATTCAAGTTTTGGCCTCACATAGGTTACATAAATATTTCTGAACATTTCCTTGTCCATGTGCCTGAAAGCTACTCTTACATTTCATAAGAAAGCATATGCTGCCCTTACTATGCCATTTATATGTATTTCTGGAGACAAATCTGCCAGTATGTTTACTCCTAGATCTCTCTCATTTTCTGTCTCTTGAAGTTGTACTCCAGCCACCGAGTAGTCAGCTTGGGCCTTCTTGCACTTGTACCCATTCTCATTATCTTACATTTTGAAGTATTGTATTTCATTAGCCACTTTTCTGACCACTCATGCAGACTATTTAGATCTTCCTGAAGTTCTCTTCCATTGTTCTCATTTCTTTCTTTCTTCACAATCTTTGCATCATCTGCGTACATATTCAAGAATGAATTTACAGACTCTGGTAGGGCATTTACATATACAAGGAACAAAAGTGGCCCTAAGACTGAACCCTGTGGAACTCCACTACTGACTCTTCTCCATTCAGACACTGAGTGTCTTACTCTAACCTTCTGTTCCCTTCTTTCTAAGTAAGTTTTTATCCATTCCAAAACATTTCCACCTATTCTAGCCATTGCTTGCAGCTTCCTAATAAGTCTCCCGTGTGGGACAGTGTCAAATGCTTTCTGAAAGTCTAGGAATATGTAATCTGCCCAGCCCTCTCTTTCCTGTAAGATTCGGTATACCTCATCATAAAATGCTAAAAAGTTTGTTACTGTTGATCTACCTTCTCTGAAGCCATGTTGTCTCTCTGACAAAAAGTTGAAGGATTCCAAGTGAAGAGAGATATGTTTCCATAGTAGTTTCTCCATAACTTTGCAAACTATGGTGGTCAAGGAAACTGGTCTATAGTTCAGAGCTGTATCCCTCCTTCCCTTTTTGAAGATAGGTATCACGTTTGCTTGTTTCCAGCATCTTGGAATCTCCCCTGACTCCAGTGACTTTGTAAATATAATACTTAGTGCCACTGATATTGAGTTTGCGCATTTTTTAAGTACATGAGGGGATATATCATCAGGACCTATAGCTTTATGGACATCTAACTCAATCAGCGCTTTGCATACCTCTGTGGCTGAAAGGTTGATGTTCTCTAATACCGGTCCGTGAGCTTCCATCTCAGCAGTCTGAGGGGGTGGGGTATTTTCTACTGTAAATACTGACTGAAACTCCTTGTTCAATTCTTTGCAGATCTCTTCATTTGTCTCAGTGATGCTTCCATCCACTCTCTTAAGCCTTAAAACCTGTTTTTTTACCTTTAGTGTTCCTATGATAAAGCTGAGGAAAAGCTTGGGATTTTCTTTAGCCTTTCTGGTGATGTCCCTCTCATAGTCTCTCACTGCCTCTCTTGTTTTACTTAGGTAATCATTTCTTGCTCTTTTGTAGGTTTGCCAGGCATTCATGTTTTTTCTCCTACTATACCTTTTCTAGAATTTGTCACTCCACTCCTTAGCTCTTTTGCACTCACTATCGAACCATTTCTCTCTGGCATGAATTACACCTACTTTGGTGACAGGTATGCAGCAATCTACTATCTTCCCATATTACTCACAAAAGATGTTGTACATTTCTTGTACAGATTTGTTGTGAAATAAGGCTCTCCAGTCAATAACTGCAAAAAACTCTTTCATTTTGATGTAATCTCCTTTTGGATAGCTCTTCCTCATGTCCTCAGTGCCTCTATTTTCAGGCAGAATATCTTCAATGATATACTCCATCAACAACACACAGTGGTCACTCTTTCCAATTGGAGGATCATACTTAATTTTTTCAATATCCAACACGTTATCTGTGAATACTAGATCAAGTAGCGCTGGCTCATCCCCACCCCTGGCCCTCGCTGGTTCCATTACATGTTAGTGTAGGAAATTCTTTTGTATGCAGTCTAGGAATATTGCCCCGAATGAGTCTTCACCACTGTGCGGGTCAAGATTTATCCAATCTATCTCTTTATTATTAAAATCTCCCATAATCAATGTCCTATTTTCCTCTCCCGTGCGATGTTAACAACTGAGTTTATGACTTCAATAGTACCTATATGACTTTCCTCATTAAGTTCTAGCCTATTCTGGTTCCTTGGTTGGTTATATGCAACAGTTATTATAATGCTCTCTGACCCAGTATTTATGCGAGCAACAAGAAATTCCTTGAACTCACTTTCTATAGCCAAGTTTATTTCTTCAACCTGAATCCTTTCACTTATGAGCAGTGTTATCCCTCCACCAGTCCTCTCAGATCTTTCAACCCTTAATATTCTGAAGCCCTTAGGAAAATCTGTGACACTGTTTATGTCCTCACTCAACTTAGTCTCTGTAACTGCTACTATATCTGCCTTACTGTTGTAAATCCTATCTTTTACTTCTACTGCCTTACCAGCTAATCCATCAACATTTGTGTATAGCAATCTTAATGAGGCCCCATCCCCTGATATTCTGTCATTATCTTCGTTATCTCCCCTTTTTCTGGAGGAACTCTGAAATGAAAATTATTCTTTTCTTCTTCATTCCTTTCCTCAATTAACCTTCTTGCCTCTTGAAACAATGTTTTGATGTTTTCAATCTCTTCCTGTGTTCTGTATCATCTAATGAACACTTCTATGAATTCTTGAAGGTCATTTAGACTTTTTTTCCTCATCAATATTTCTCTACATGTTCCCCCTCTCTCAAAGGTTATTTTTGTTGGTCTCTGCTTTCTCTTCCTCGAATATTTGCCTAGTTGGTGGATGTTTACAATATCCTCAGGACCACAAACTACTCTATGCTCTCTTATCAGGTCTACAACCCTAGCTTTATTTTCTTCAAGCCTCCCCTTCCACGTTGGCTCCTGGGATTCGCTTATGCCTGAGATTACCACTGTCTTCTCATTATGAAATGCCTGTTAAATCAGTGGACTTGCCCTTTTCCTCACAGAGTCTTTCATTTTTTATTACTCTAACCTGAAAATTGTTATTCTATATTTGCTTCAAATTGTCTGCAGTGGTACTCTGGTAAAGTGGAGATTTAACTAAAATGATAGCACTAAGCAAGGGCTATTGAAAATTATTATTACAAATATTACTCTCATTTAATAATATCAGAGTGCTCTTCTGCTATTGATACATGTATACCATAGTATATTACTCTTAATTAATAATCGCAAAATGCTCATCTGCCATCAATCAATTCTTACGTTATATTTTATTCTTACTTACTTGCTATGATATTTGATATCAACTGCAAATTCTATTACCATTTTATTTATACATAACCATATAGAGATTATAATGTTTAACAACTGCAATATCACTGGTAGTGCCCATGTGCACGTCCCCATGTACTGTTATCTGAATTAATAAAAAAAAATCCTCCTAAATGCAGATCAATAGTTGTTACTGCCAACCATGGCAGTAGAGAAAGAGAGAGAGAGAGAGAGAGAGAGAGAGAGAGAGAGAGAGAGAGAGAGAGAGAGAGAGAGAGAGAGAGAGAGAGAGAGAGCGAGAGAGAGAGAGAGAGAGAGAGAGCAGCAACATATGGATATACAGTATATGTAAATACAGAGAAAGAGAGAGAGACACCACTGAGTGTCAGGGAAGACACTACAGGCCCTTGTTCTAGCTTAGTAAGCATAAGCCACACACTGCCATACACCATGACAGAAGAGGCAACAGAGACTGACTGGATTTGAGAGCAGACGTAATATTCAGAGGATTCATTCTGGGCCTCAATTACGTAAGTCATGAGAAGCTAACTGCATTAACCTGTAATAATTAACATATAGCATAAAATGAGAAATAGAGAGTAAGGATGATGACATTAACTAAAAACACTTGTGTGATGTAGAATTGTATAATGTATTCAATGATCAATAGTTGTTGTTTTATGGCTTCTTGGCAAACCGTACCAATAAAGACGAGTCTGTGATGTGGCCCATTCCTTTATCACCAACCAATAAACTTAACTGCCTTAAAGGCGTCAACAGTTTGCGTAAAGCCTGGAGGGAGATGATGAGGACCAGATGATGAGGAGATGACCGATAGGCTATGTCATAGTGGAGAGACTACGGCGACGAAGTAATCAGCCTCAAATAATCAGAGTGGTGGGCGACCGTGAACGAAATATACTGGGATGATCATATGAGAGATAACTTCTAAGAGGGGATCGAGAATAGACGCAAAAGTCTACTGAGTGACACACGAAATTTCAACGACAAAATGTCACATAATAATACATTTCAGCGGTTAAAAGAGAAATGAGTCTCAGCCCAGGTAAGGCATACTATAAGAATTGTGATAGACAGAGGATCACCTGAGAACTGGGGTATGGACGAATAGACGAATACGGCATTGTAGAAAGTGTGCCGGCGGCAACAAAAGTGATTAATAAAGGTTGAAACATAGTGATTACTAATTGAACATTGCTAATGATTAATTATTGCAACGGGGGAGTGTTTATGGCTAGAGGGAGATAATATTTAAGGTGCCTATTTAAGTACTTGTGAAGGAGGGAGAGTGAAGGACAGGTTGAAGAGCATTAAAGGTATAAGCAACAGCTCATAAAGCCAAGTAATTAGCCAAATTGGAGTAATGCACAATAGAAGTAAGGAATTTGTCAGGTTATTACATGATGGTATATTGTAAAGGTTGATGCAGTTAGGGGATATTTATCTGAACAGTAGAATTGAGACAAGTTAGTATGGCTCAAATGAATGTGCTTGCAGAGTCTGTTCGAAATGCTATCGGTTACTAGGTGCATGACGTGTTGTCTACAGTAGTCTTAACAGTAGAACTGAGACAAATTAGTAGAGCTCAAATTAATGTACTTGCAGAGTCTGTTCTAAATGTTATCAGTTACTAGGTGCATGACGTGTTTGCTACAGTAGTATGAATGGAGGAGGATTTTCCTCCGCAATGTGGGAGCGGAGTTCAGGTGTCCCTCTGCAGTGCTACAGTGGTAAGTGAGCTACAGTGGTAAGAACAGAGGAGGTTTTCCCTCCGCAACGTGGGAAGCGGACTTGAGGTATCCCTCCGCGCTGCTACAGTGGTGTGAACGGAGGACGTTTTCCCTTCACAACGTGGGAGTGGAGTTCTGGTGTCCTTCCGCAGTGCTACAGTGGTATGGACGGAGGAGGTTTTCCCTCTGCAACGTGAGAGCGGAGTTTAGGTGTCCCTCCGCAGTGCTACAGTGGTAAGTAAGCTACAGTGGTAAGAATGGAGGAGGTTTTCCCTCCGCAACGTGGGAGCGGAGTTCAGGTGTCCCTCGCAGTGCTACAGTGGTAAGTAAGCTACAGTTGTAAGAACAGAGGAGGTTTTCCCTCTGCAACGTGGGAAGCAAATTTGAGGTATCCCTCCGCGCTGCTCCAGTGGTGTGAACAGAGGAGGTTTTCCCTTCACAACGTGGGAGCGGAGTTCTGGTGTCCCTTTGCAATGTGAGAGCGGAGTTCAGGTGTCTCTCCGTAGTGTTACAGTGGTAAGTAAGTTACAATGGTAAGAACAGAGGAGGTTTTCCCTCCGCTACGTGGGAAGTGGAGTTGAGGTATCCCTCCATGCTGCTACAGTGGTGTGAACGGAGGAGGTTTTCCCTCCGCAATGTGGCAGTAGAGTTTTGGTGTCCCTACGCAGTGCTACAGTGGTATGAACGGAGGAGGTTTTCCCTCCGTAACGTGGGAGCGGAGTTCAGGTGTCCCTCCGCAGTGCTGCAGTGGTAAGTGCTACAGTGGTAAGGCTACAGTGGTAAGTAAGCTACAGTGGTAAGACCAGAGGAGGTTTTCCCTCCGCAACGTGGGAAGCGGAGTTGAGGTATCCCTCTGCGCTGCTACAGTGGTGTGAACGGAGGAAGTTTTCCCTCCGCAATGTGGGTGCGGAGTTCTGGTGTCCCTCCACAGTGCTACAGTGGTATGAATGGAGGAGGTTTTCCATCCACAACGTGGGAGTGGAGTTCAGGTGTCCCTCTGCAGTGCTACAGTGATAAGTAAGCTACAGTGGTAAGAGCTACAGTTGTAAGTAAGCTACAGTGGTAAAAACGGAGGAGGTTTTCCCTCTGCAACATGGGAGGAGGAGTTGAGGTATCCCTCCTCACTGCTACAGTGGTAAGTTAACTACAGTGGTATGAACGGAGGAGGTTTTCCCTCCGCAACATGGGGAGCGGAGTTGAGGTATCCCTCTGCAGTTCTACAGTGGTAAGTACGGAGGAGGTTTTCCCTCCGTAACGTGGGAAGCAGAGTGGAGGTATCCCTCTGGAATGCTACATTGGTAAGTTAGCTTGAGTCCATCTGCCATGCTACCGTGGTAAGTTAGCTATAGTGGTATGAATGGAGGTGGTTTTCTCTCCGCAACATGGGAAGTGGAGTTAAGGTATTCTTCTGCAGGGCTACAGTGGTAAGTACAGAGGAGGTTTGCCCTACGCAATGTGGGAACGGAGTTGAGGTATCCCACCGCAGTGCGACAGTGGTGTGAACGGAGGAGGTTTTTCCATTCGCAATGTGGGAAGCAAAGTTGAGGTATCCCTTCGCAGTGCAGGACCTGATGACTAACCAAAGCAGTGTTGAAATTACCCATCTGCAATGGTGAAAACGGAGTTAAGGTTATCCATCCGCAGCGTCAGCTTAGTCCGACTGAGGAAAGACGCAGATCACTTACCTGAATAAGAAATGGAGGCAAGTAATAAGGATATGGGAATTGAATATAGGAAAGGGAAGCCCTAGGATGCGGACGACAACTGAAGGCGAGAAGCAAGATGCCAAGATAATTACAAGAACAGATATGGAGACACACGTGCGTGAACGGCATGGAGAACTGACAGGTGAGGCACAGGAGCCGATGAAGAAACTACTGACAGCAACAGAGGAACCCCTGATGATCAGTGTCTTGGAGTCTATCAAGGAATCCATCAGAGGCATAGCTGGACAGATAATGCAGGAGCAGTGGAACAATGATGAACAGATAATGCAGGAGCAGTGGAACAATGATGAGTGGCTGCTAAGAAAGGAGCAGGTGCACGGAATAGAACTGGTGGAAAATCCCAAGGAGAACAAGGAGTGATACGAGAATGAGCAAAAGGGGAAAGGCAGACGGTGAAGGGAACCACGAGGGCGAGGATCAAAAAGGCAAGAAAGAGTGAGAGAGGGAGAAGCAACAAACAGAGGTGGAAGCCAGAAGAAACGCGATTCCAGTCCACTCGTGGCTAGTGGAATCCATAGGAGCTGCCCAATTGTGAGCAGGTCCAGTGATGACCAGTCAAGGGAATGTTCTTCGGCTCAACGGACTACAGGTGCAGTTGATGGAAGTGTGGGAAGGACTGATATGGGAGGCAGGGAATGATCGCGACACTGAAATCAGACTGATCAAGGATGCCAAGGGGTCGATTGCTTGTGAAAATATCATGTGAGTTCGGAGTAATGTCCCAAATGAAAGAGAATAATACAGGAAGCCCCTGTGGAGCAATGGATCTCATAAGTTACATCGCATAGCAGATGGGCAGTATTCGAACACGAGATGCATGGGCAAGGATTGACACTGGCTGTGGGTCTCCAAGGGAAACCAGAGGCAATCGAGATGGACCAGAGTGCAAGAAGGTGAAGGAAAGGGAGACCAGGTCTGAACTATGCCAATTGTGTCATAATAGACATTCGCTCAAGGCTTGCCAGAGCTTGGCAAGACTAGGGAGTAAGGAGCGTCTGAGGGCGGCTGCAAAGTTTCGGGTATGTTTCGGGTGCCTAAAGAAGAACACAGAGTCGCCACGTGCCAAGCAAGGAAGCCATGTGAAGTATGCGAGAGTGATTTGCATGCGACATTTCTGCACACCCATTATGACAGTAGCTCGACAGAGGACTAGTGAACAAGATAACCGAAGGGACCAGCGACCATCAACCTGAGAAGGAGACGTATGGCGCAAGCGAGAACAAGAAGGCCATGGTCAAAAGAGACGACGATGGTCAGAACAAAGAGGTGACACTCATCAGAAGATAAGCTCAGAGCCACTAACTATGCTGGACGGTCCAGGGAATGACATCAGAAAAGGGGGACAGTTGCCTTGCCTATAGTGGAGGTATATGTCAGGACGGGAGACATGAACATCACACAGAAGGGGTGGGTCAAGACCCTAGCCCTTCTGGACTGTGGGAGTGACCGTACATTCTGCTCACGCAACCTGGTAGACAAGACCAGAAATCCCTGAGTACCGATACAGGTAGAAGTTAACACCATCAACCACGTACGGCAGTGGGACATGCGAATAGTGGACCTGTGGATAATAGCGACAAAAGTTAGATGCCCAAAGGAGCTGAGGCTCTACCAAGTCATAGTGGTCACCAGCCTGCCAAGGGGAATAACTGATTGCATCGCCAGAAGGGAAGAGATCTGCCGATGGAATCACCTGGCCTCCTTAGGGGGATCATACGTGAGCAGCATGGAGAACGCTGATGTGGAAATCTTGATAAGACTTGACCATCCGCGGGCCATACTCCCGCTCGTGGTCAGGTGCGGGTATAACGGGGAACCCTTCGCATTGAGGACAGCTCTAGGCTGGACAGTACAGGGCGCCTTGCTGCCCAGGTACACAACAGAGACGGCGACAAGCCTCACTGCCATAGCCGAGCTGCCAAGATCTACAAGTGGCAATGAGTCTTTGGAGTAACAAAAACAACAGTTATGGGAGCTGGATGAGCCAACGGCAAAGGAAGCTCAGGAAGGAGAGGGGCTGTCGATGTTGAACCAGTATGTCTTGAGCCTGTAGGGCAGTTGTGTAAGCAGGAGCGGAAATCAATACGTGCTGCCGATCTCATTCAAGCAGTCATCATCGCCTCTGGTCAACAATTGAAGACTGGCTCATCACAGATTGGATTCACTAAAGAACAGGTTCAGGAAGGATGGAGTGTTGGGAAACGCCTACAAGGCGGAAACTCAAAGTTCTTGACTGCGGGGTACGAGGAATGAGTGCTGGATCAAGACCTCCCACTCGGTGGACAGCGGATCTGGTGCCTGCCTCATCATCCGGTACTGAACCCAAGCAAACCAGGAAGGTGCGCATTGTTTTTGACTATGCTGCAACTCATCAAGGCTTGTCATTGAACTCACAAGTACTACAAGGGCTAGACTTCAACAATTAACTCATGGGATTCTTCTTCAGTTTTGACAGGGCATAGTGGCAGTGACGACAGACATAGAGGCCATGTTCTATCAGGTGAAAGTGGCGGAAAACGAAAGGGATACCTTACGTTTCTAATGGAGGAAGGACAATCGAGAACAAACTCCCATCGAAGCGTTCCGGATGACAATACACATGTTTGGGGGGGAGGTGGAGTTTGTCCTGTGCGGCTTACGCTCTACAGTGAATGTTCAGAGAGTATGGAAGGTCCTATGATGAGGGGGTGAGGGACACCGCTAAGAATTTCTTTGTCGGCGACCTTCTGCATTCCGTGGACGATGCGGACCAGGCAGTGGCCATAGCCACGCAGTTGACAAACCTAATGAGTAAAGGAGGATTTCACCTTACAAAATGGTTGAGTATCGTGCCATGCATGCTGAAAGGAATACAGAAGAAGGAGCTTTGTGAGTGTGGGAGAAGGTTTGAAATGCTAACTACTGCACAACCGGAAGAAAGGGCACTGGGAGTGATATGGGACCAAGGGAAGGACAAGTTTGCGGTACGAGTGGAGCTCAAAGATTGCGCGTTCACTAGATGAAGCATATTGACAACTTTCAGTTTCGTCTACGACCCTCTCAGAATACTGGCGCCATTCGTAGTCCTCGCCAAGATCATCTTTCAGGATGAGTGCCGGACTGGTAAGGGATGGAACGAACTTATCAGCGAGCAAGGTCAGCGGGATTGGATGGGATGGATGCACGATTTACGACAGTTAAGGGGGTTCGCAATACCAGACAATATTGCAATGGGGATACGGGAGAACTTAAGCGAGTGGAATTGCACACCTTCGCTAACGTGTCACAGTAGGCGCATGGCACCACCAGCTACTTGCGCTCCAGTGACATTGAGGACAGGGTAAGCGTGTCCTTTGTTCTCAGTAGGACACCTTTATCCCCTTTCAAGGGAAAGAGTATACCTAGGTTGGAGCTGTGTGCTGCCAAGCTAGCTGCCGAAGTAACCGCCATCATCGCCAATGAGCTAGTGGCCAAGCTTGTCGACGTCATGTATTGGATGGACTTTATGCTTGTGCTGCAGCACATCTGTAATCTTAGCAGGCGCTTCAAGGCCTACGTCACTAACAGGGCGGCAGCAATTAAGCGTCTGGCACTGATCTGACAATGGCATCATGTGCACTCGGCACATAACCCAGCAGATGACGTATAGCAGGGCCTTTCGAGCCGCATCATGATGGAGAGGAGCAGGTGAACGAATGGGCTGCACTTCCTAGGCTACCAAAGGAAGTCTTGGCCTCCGAAATACATTCTGCTGACAGGAGACACTGAGAAAATGGAGCTGCAATCACCCTTATCACTAACAGCATTGGTAGCAGAGACTCCACCGTCAGCTAGTTAACGACTCTGGATTGTTCGTCGGGTACAGGTCAGAACGCAGAAGGGGACACTGATGCGAGCACCGATTCATCTCTGCTTACTAGAGGGAGTGCACGTTCCGAACACGTAATACGTCCATGTGGGGTTTGGTTTCGGCAGCTGCTACTGCTCGACGAGGGGAGTGTTACCGCCACCTATGGCGGTAGAGAGAGAGAGAGAGAGAGAGAGAGAGAGAGAGAGAGAGAAAGAGAGAGAGAGAGCAGCAACATATGTATATATATGAATATACAGAGAGAGAGAGAGAGAGAGAGAGAGAGAGAGAGAGAGAGAGAGAGAGAGAGAGAGAGAGAGAGAGAGAGAGAGAGGCACCATGGAGTGTCAGGAAAAACACTACAGGCCCTTGTTCTAGCTTAGTAAGCATAAGCCATACACCATGACAGAAGAGCCAGACAGAGACTGACTGGATTCGAGAGCAGACGTAATATTCAGAGGATTCATTCTGGGCCTCAATTACGTAAGTTATGAGAAGCTAACTGCATTAACCTGTAATAATTAACATGTAGCATAAATGAGAAATAGAGAGTAAGGATGATGACATTAAGTAATACAATTGTGTGATGTAGAATTGTATAATGTATTCAGTGATTAATAGTTGTTGTTTTATGGCTTCTAGGCAAACCATATCCATAAAGACGAGTCTGTTATGTGGCCCTTTCCTTTATCACCAACCAATAAACTTGACTGCCTTAAATGCGTCAACAATTGTCATCTCGAGGCCTAATCCTCCAAATATCTAAGTCCTCTGTACTTTGACTATGTTTTTAGTCTGTCCTCTTCCTTTGTATATCATTACCTCAACTTCACCTTGTCCATAAGCCTTTCCTTTTCCTTCATCTTAATGTTTTCTCATACCCGGCCCTTATTGATGAAGACAGTCTTTTGCCTGTTCCAATGTAACACTCATATTTAATATATATATATATATATATATATATATATATATATATATATATATATATATATATATATATATATATATATATATATATATATATATATATATAAACCCCTGAAGGAGGGGGGATAGAATAATTTCTCAATGTTCCCCTGCGTGCTGTAAGAGTCGACTAAATGGGCCGCAGAAAGGGGACTGGTAATCCCCTCCTCTGTATTTTCTCTTCCTAAAGAGTCAAGAATATTTTCCCTTGACTCAGACTCTCTCCTTATAAGTGGATAATGACTTATATATATATATATATATATATATATATATATATATATATATATATATATATATATATATATATATATATATATATATATATATATATATATATATATTAATAAGAAACAAGATAGCAAATCCAGGGACAAAATATTGTCCATTGTTAAAGCTACAAATCCTAATCGACGGAAAATTAGCATATATATATATATATATATATATATATATATATATATATATATATATATATATATATATATATATATATATATATATATATATATGTTGGGGGTTAAGATGGTAGAGTGTTGTTAAGATTCTGTTTTACTAAGGGGACTCAAAGTACCGAGCTCGGTTAAGAGCTCACAAACAGACAGGACAGATATTTGTACTTGAACACCCCATCTCTATTACCATTACTCGGTTAAATGAAACTCAGAATTCAACTTTCTTTTAATTTTGGAAATGCAATGACTTTAAAAGAATTGAATTAAATTTCTCAAATTAAATTTTATGAAATGCTGCCTCAAATCCCGGAGGTGGTGAGCACGATTTCGTTTCCCGGCACTACGGACGTATGCCAAGACTTTGGCCTCAACTCGATGATTACCTCTGTCACACAGGCAGAGTAGAATACAGGACACTGCAATTTCAGAAACAGAAATGACACACTGTTTATAATGGGAAACTGAAAGCATGAGCACACCTATAATGAGTTTCCAATGTCATTTTACTGGATGAAAATATATTGGTTATTCACAGCTAACCAGAAATATTTATGCTACCATAATAGCATACAAAACCATTAATTCTTTACTGATTTTAAAGGAAAACAATATATTCACAATAAATGAAGAATAAGCAAGACAAATACAGTACTGTGTGTATTCCTTAAATTGTGTGTAACCACAAAAGTTGCAATGCTTATTACTGATTAACAATTAATATGGTAAAACACTCTATTTAGGATAAAGGAAGAATCTACGAGATAAATACAGTATTCATTCACTTTTGGTTATCAAGAACTGTTTGCAATGAAAAAAAAGGGTGCAAAACCACCTTTTGAGGTATTTGCAACTTATAACTCAAAACACTTTATCCCCACCACATGAAGAATTAGCAAGATAAATACGGTATGCATTCATTAAATTGTGGTTAACAGGAAATATTTGCTAAGCCAACAGGGTAAAACTACCTTTTAATTATTTGCAATTTGTATAGCAAATAGCTTTATTGACGAGTTTTTGACGTAAAACACTTTATTTACGATGATAGAAAGAGGTGAAATGAAATTAGAATTTATTAGGAAAAGAGATAGATTTTTACGGGCTCATAACCTGTCTTCAGAGGATGAGATTTTCGTTTACCACATTCAATGAAAAGAAACTTCTTAGCAATGTAGATCAGCTGTAATTTACAGGTTAAGGAATTAACTTTGGCATGTGAGATTCCAGTTTGGCAATCTACAAAATTTCGTGTGTATGGGAATGGAATCTGAGAATAAAAATCCGTAAGATTTAGCCAGTAACGAATGTAACTAATTCTCGAATATAAACCAATTTGCTTGACCCACGAGCTTTACCATACACTATCCCTCACCTTGTTGTGCTAGATGAATTCCTGTGAAGATGCCACGTAAATAAGGTTTGAAATAAACTTAAGACTGCTCAGGCGAGATGTTGCCTCTTCGAAGTTTTAGCGCCAAAAGAGGACGCCTCATTGTCCCTACTGGTGAGTTCATCTGTAGGATGCATTTTCTAGAGCAGTAACTGGCTCTGATATAATTTAAGGACTATTTTAGTGGTGGTCTCTGGCAGGCATTTATAGAAGAGATGCAAGGGAGAGACAGTATTTTTAGGTGCAACAAGTGGAAGCAAATAAAATAAAACGAGAATAATAATGAAAAGTTAGGTTACAGGTAAACAATCTCCAGAATGTTTTTGGCTCGTAGCAGACGGAAAATAGGAGCAGCCTTTATATCGGGACTATACTTCTACACGTACAAGAAGAGTAAATAAGGTATATTTAAAATTAGCTATAAGCTAAAATATAAATTGCAAATAATCATAATCTGAAAAAGTCAAGAAGTGGGAATTAATTTTTTTAGTTAGAAAATAACAGTTAAGTTACTAAATTAATTAGTAAGGCATCTAACAGCCTCTGGTGACTTTGAGCGAAACGCTCTGTCACAAAGGCCCTTTCTAGAGAATATTAATTTAGCAAAATTCTACTACAGAAGGCGAAAAAAGAACAGAGGAAGTTACGGTTACTTCAGTGTTATTATGAGGGATGAGATATCCTTCTCATGGAAAGGAAAAAATGAACAATAAGAATGGGATCCACCACTGGAACATATCATACTATTAGGAAAAGTGAACAAGTCTTGTAAACAAAACATTAAATGACATGCAAAACATAAAGGACATGTGATCAATTTCAAATTTCAAGAAAATTAAATCACAATTAGATATCAATGAATATCAGTATTTAAGTTTATGTATGCTTCACATGCAAGAAGGTAATAATATAATATAAAAAAAAAATATAGTATACGCAAATGTAAAATTTGAACCACGTCGTCATTAACATTGGCGACTGGATTTAAAACAGTTTCATCTATTCAACACTAAACTAAAATGTTTCCGCCATGTTCTGGCTTTCAAAGTCCCACAAAGGGAAATATAAAACTACTATCAAAGAATTATTCTTCATCTTTTTCGTCTTCCATTAGGAATAACATTTGTACGCTAATATAAACAAGTACAGTACAGTATTAAAGACATAAAAGATAAACAAAAAATAAACAACACATTAGAGAAGTAATCTTTACCGACTAGTCAAATTTAGGCTAACAGCACCAGCTTCCTCATATGAGGGTAACGACCGTCGACTTAGTAGATCAGCAAGGTCATTGTCCTTGCCATGAACATGTTGGGCAGTGAATTTGAAAAGATTCAGGTAAAGTGCCCAGCTTTTCAGGCGAGGATTTAGCTTGTCTGCTGTCTGTAAATATAGGAGAGGTCGGTGGTCGGTTCTCAGTGTAAAATGTTGGCCACACAGATGGACTTCAAATTTCTTTATGGCCCAATATGCAGCTAGAGCTTCCTTCTCCATGGTGGAGTAATTTTGCTCTGCAGGGCGAAGCCTGCGGCTTGCATATCGCACTGGAGCTACTTCTGCTGAGTTGTCTGATCGGGCTTGCAAGAGCACGGCACCCAGGCCTTCGTCTGAGGCGTCGGTCTGCAAGATAAATGGAAAATCAGGGTTCACCAGTTGTAATACTGGCTCACCCGCCAATGCTTCTCGGGGCTTGAAAAATGCTCTCTCCGCTTCATCTGTCCATTGGACAGGGGAGGTTTTACCTTGCTTCGAGGAGGTCATATGCTGCAAAGGGGCAGCGATAGTATTAAAGTGTGGAATGAACCGTTGGTAGTAGCCGACACTACCCAGGAATGATCTCAGTTGAGTGACAGTAGCAGGTTTCTCCATATCCTTAATAGCTTGTACCCTGTCATGTAAAGGGGACATAACTCCTTCTCCAACCACGTGGCCGAGATACTGCAATTTTGTGAAACCAATCTCACATTTGGAAGGCTTTAAATGAAGTCCATGCTGGTTCAGACGAGTGAAAACTCTGTGGAGAGTCTCGAGGTGCGATGACCAATCCTGAGAATGCACCAGGATGTCGTCTATAAAGCACGAAACATTGTCGAGATCCTGTAGTACTATCCTCATGAGTCTGCTGAAGCAGCCAGGGGCATTTACCATACCAAAAGGCATGACCCTGAACTGGTATAGACCATATCTTGTGGAAAAAGCTGTAAGAGGCTTGGTAGTCTTGCTCAACGGGACTTGCCAAAATCCACTGGCCAAATCCAACTTGGACAGGTAACGGGCTTGGGAAAGCAACGAGAAAATATACTCGGCGTCAGCAATGGGCTCTCCATCAAAGATGGTACGGGAGTTAAGCTTACGACAGTCAAGGCAGAACCTGTGACTGCCATCTCGCTTACACACTGCCAGTAACGGCAAACACCAAGGCGAAATGCTCTTTTCAACTATTCCGAGGCGGACCCAAGTGTCAAGATCTTTCTTCAGCCGTAAGGACAGCTGGTGGGGAAGACCATAGGAATACCGAAATGGCTCTGGGTCAGTCAATCTGACATGATGCTCAAGGGTAGTGGTAATGCCTGGGAGGTCGTTGAAGACATTCTCATAGTCCTCTAATAGCTTGTTCAGCTGTTCCCGTTGACTCGGTTGCAGTCTGGAGTTAATAATGCAATTACTCACACTTTCTTTTCGGTGTGTGGGAATGGCAGGATCCTTACCATCATCAAAAGCTAAGCTTATGTCTTCAATTGCAAGGGCGATGGCTGCGGCCAGAGGGGTTTCTTCCGAAAAACTCCACTCCCGTAAGTCTGTCTCCACTGCAAGGGTGGAGTATTCCAATATAGGAAGTAAGGGGTGGCTATAATGGAGCACCTGTGTTGCTGCAGCCTCGGAGGTTCTGTTGATGCTGGGGGCATCTATAGGGGTTGCTGGGAACGCCAGCGCTTGATCCCTGTGGGCCTCCGGGTCCTCACAATAAAGCTTCAGCTGGTTAATGTGGTATTTCCGGTTATTGCCATCAACATTTAGCACATAATTGTCAGGGGTCACCCGGTGTACCACAGTGTACGGTCCTTTCCAGCATAGCATTAGCTTGCGGGTATCTGTTGGAAGAAGTAACAGAGCTCAATCTCCGGGTGTCAGGGCACGACGCCGCGCACGCTTGTCAAAGAGGAGCTTGGCAGTCTGCTGGTGACCCTTAATGGCTAATTGTACAGTTTTCCAAGCCTTTTTGAGGTGAGACGAAAACTTCAAAATATACTCATGAACGTCCCTATCGTCATCTTCGATGGTAGGTGAATCTCAACATTCTGCCAAGAATTCTACTGGGCCTCTGACCTTATGACCATAAATCAGCTCGAAAGGTGAGTATCCAGTAGTGTCGTGGGGCGTGTCTCTGAAGGAGAAAAGTGCAGCAGGGACGTACTTGTCCCACTGCCTAGGTATATCTATCACTAGCTTGCGCAATCATCGCTTCAATGTCCCGTTATAGCGTTCGCATGCTCCATATGATTGGGCATGATAGACACTCGTATGAATATGCTTCATTTCTAAAAGGTTACAGAAAACCTCAAAGTGCCTACTTGTAAACTGACTTCCATTGTCAGAAGTGACCTGCTCAGGAAAGCCAACCATGGAGCAGTTTTCAAATAGGGCATGAGCGACTGCTTCAGTTGTGATAGAAGACAGTGGCACTGCATCTGGGTACCTTGTTGCCTGGTCAACATATACCAGGAGGAATTGTTTCCCCGTGGACGAAGCTGGATTAATAGGACCTAATATGTCAATAGCGACCTTGGAAAATGGCTCCATTGAGAGCTTAGTTATCCCCATGGGAGCTTTCGGTACCGGTGCCGTTGAGGTGGATTGACAGATAGGGCAGGACCTTACATATCTGTCTGCCTCGGCATACATGTTTGGCCAGGCAAAAGCCTTCTGAAGGATGTGCCGAGTTTTTGCTTTGCCTCTGTGTCCACTCAGAGGTAAATGGTGTGCCACATACATAGCCTGGCGGCGCAACAAAGCGGGCACCACCAACTGTTTAAAGGTGTGGCCATCTTTAGTCACATGCCTACGAAGTACTCCATCTTCAAGGGCGTAAGTGATCTGGCCTCCTCCTCTCACTGTGAAGGTCCTTCCCTCGGTGGCCTGCTGCATCCAGCGTTTGAGGCTGGGGCAGTCTTGCTGCAATTTGGCAAAGTCTGGACGGGACTTCAATGGCTCGAGAGGTGCATCATCTGGTAAAGGAGGGGGAAACTCTCCGCGTTCCACATTACGTGTACTGACTCCAGCAGACTCAGCGGAGTCAGTCGGAGAATCGTCCATATTCTTGGCATCGAGGCCAGGAGTTGCTGCTGAAATGGCTTCATGTGACTTCCCCCGAGGGAAGTTATGATGAGAAATGTCCTTATGGTAGAGGTCGGCCTGGAAAGTAGGATCTAGGTTCAGTGCACGACCCATCAAGACAGGGTACATAAGCCCAATCATTGCCACAGCTGGGGCTTTTCCCTTGTAGTATTTGCAATCCAGGTTAATGACACAGCAGCGTCGTATTTCGGGGTGTTCCTTCAGCAACCCGCACACGAACGACTTTGCTGGTAAAATATTCATCCCTGATGAATCTCTCGTCAACAAATATGCCATTGGCCCCTGTGTCAAGGGCTATCTCAGCTTCCACACCATTTATGGTTCCTAGGCATTTTGGGATAATTTCCAGATCATCATGTTCGATGAATTCCACATTGGCAAGTTTGTGTGGTGGTTCCTCGGCGTTATCCTCGTTGGCCCTTTCTGGCCCTGTTTCCACAACATGGGCTGAGTGAGTGGCCAGACCGCTATGTGGGCTGCCGCTGTGTGAGGGAGCGTGGTGGCTCTTAGAGTTTGGCTGAAAACCCTGGGAAGGTGGAGCAGAGTAATGGCCTTTGCCTCTTAACTGCTGAGGCTTAGGTCTTACCGGGTCATCCTTCTTGAGTGTGGGTGCATGGCCGTAATAAGGCTTAGGAGTGTGAGGAGGAGGAGCTGGACGATTGAAGTTCTGCGAGGGGCTCTTGTGCTTCCCGTTCCTGTAATCTCTATTTCCGGATAAAGGACTACTGTCTGGGATTCCCTCTCGAAGCCGAGCAAGCGCAAGCTTATGTTCATGTTGTGCTTGTGCCTCCTCACGTTGTGCTTATGCCTCATCACGTTGTGCTTGTGCCTCATCACTTGCTCTCTTCTCCAGCTTATCTCGGCGCTCAACCATCTTCTCATGAGCCCATTCGAAGAGCTTCTGTCTTGGGGAAAAACCGTATCTCTCACCCCTAGCATTCATTATGTCTAGGTAACGCTCCTCATCAAATTTTTTATGGTTTCCATGTTTGTTTCATAAACAGTCAATAACGAAGTGCCAAAACAACCTAAAAAAAACAAATCTCTACTATACAGTAGTAGAAAAAAAAATGAAAGAACCACACAACACCAAGGAGAGAAAGAAAAAAACATTCAACACCACAGTTCAAACTTAAACATAAAAGTGATTTCAAAACCTCACCATAAAAGTGACTCAAAATACAATCAAGTGCAACAGCAGCAAAATGTTGCAAAACAGTGCATGAAACACTGGCAATACAGAATGGCAGTCGTGCCTGCTTAACAGCAATACGTGGCAATACCTGCAGTTATGGTGCAAATGAAAGGAATGAGCAACACAATCAAGTGCAACAGCAACAAAATGTTGCAAAACAGTGCATGAAACACTGGTAATACAGAATGGCAGTCGTGCCTGCTTAACAGCAATATGTGGCAGTACCTGCGGTTATTGTGCAAATGAAAGGCATGAGCAACACAATCAAGAGCAACAGCAACAAAATGTTGCAAAACAGTGCATGAAACACTGGTAATACAGAATGGCAGTCGTGCCTGCTTAACAGCAATACGTGGCAGTACCTGCAGTTATGGTGCAAATGAAAGGAATGCGCAACAACGAATTTTACCGACTAGCACCCAGTGCCTGAGAGTACAAACAAGTACAGTATAGCGGTCGTTCTTGCGTATGAGCGCGTATATGGCAGTACCCACAAATAAAATGTCGTAAGTAATACGAACAAGTACAGTATAGCGGTCGTGCCTGCGTATGAGCGCGTATATGGCAGTACCCACAAATAAAATGTCGTAAGTAATACGAACAAGTACAGTATAGCGGTCGTGCCTGCGTATGAGCGCGTATATGGCAGTACCCACAAATAAAATGTCGTAAGTAAAATTATGGAGTGTTACCAAAAGGGCACAGATCCTATGCAAAATACACCAACGATAAGCTAACAGCTTACTAGGCAGCCAGATTACACATTTCTACTAGTAATGAGAAAATTTAGTTTCAAGTGACAACTCAGACACATGAAAGGCTTAGCCTAGGCTCGATAAATGACACCAAATTTTTCTTCCAATCTATGAGCAGTCAATGCTTGAATATAAAACACAATTATAAGCAAAAGTACTTAATATGCTTTCTCCCAATTCCTAAATCCCAAGGAAATATAAACAATTCCTAACAAGTATCACCCTTTAACGGATATATAAAACACGAATGCTTTAAAACTCAATCTTATCACGCAAATAAATGAAATTTTAAATAACACATCTTCTCGTCATGCAAAATTTCTTAAGTCTGTTATCACATAATCTCATGTAGATTTCCTGAAATATTGTTTACCACATGGGAAACAAGAAAATATTAGTCACCATAATTAATATTGAAAACAAAAAAAATTTCTTATCCGCAACGTTTCTAGCGCGAAAATTTTCGTGTGCAGCCTATAATTCATTCATTTCAATAATCGAGCCAATGGTAATCGGGTTTCATGTGCAATGTTAAAAAGCAAAATAAAAATAAATTTATAAAATCAGTCTGTCTGTTCGGGTCCCTGTTCGGGCGCCAATCTTGTTGGGGGTTAAGATGGTAGAGAGTTGTTAAGATTCTGTTTTACTAAGGGGACTCAAAGTACTGAGCTCGGTTAAGAGCTCACAAACAGACAGGAAAGATATTTGTACTTGAACACCCCATCTCTATTACCATTACTCGGTTAAATGAAACTCAGAATTCAACTTTCTTTTAATTTTGGAAATGCAATGACATTAAAAGAATTGAATTAAATTTCTCAAATTAAATTTTATGAAATGCTGCCTCGAATCCCGGAGGTGGTGAGCACAATTTCGTTTCCCGGCACTACGGACGTATGCCAAGACTTTGGCCTCAACTCGATGATTACCTCTGTCACACAGGCAGAGTAGCATACAGGACACTGCAATTTCAGAAACAGAAATGACACACTGTTTATAATGGGAAACTGAAAGCATGAGCACACCTATAATGAGTTTCCAATGTCATTTTACTGGATGAAAATATATTGGTTATTCACAGCTAACCAGAAATATTTTTGCTACCATAATAGCATACAAAACCATTAATTCTTTACTGTTTTTAAAGGAAAACAATATATTCACAATAAATGAAGAATAAGCAAGACAAATACAGTACTGTATGTATTCCTTAAATTGTGTGTAACCACAAAAGTTGCAATGCTTATTACTGATTAACAATTAATATGGTAAAACACTCTATTTAGGATAAAGGAAGAATCTACGAGATAAATACAGTATTCATTCACTTTTGGTTATCAAGAACTGTTTGCAATGAAAAAAAGGGTGCAAAACCACCTTTTGAGGTATTTGCAACTTATAACTCAAAACACTTTATCCCCAACACATGAAGAATTAGCAAGATAAATACAGTATGCATTCATTAAATTGTGGTTAACAGGAAATATTTGCAAAGCCAACAGGGTAAAACTACCTTTTAATTATTTGCAATTTGTATAGCAAATAGCTTTATTGACGAGTTTTTGACGTAAAACACTTTATTTACGTATGATAGAAAGAGGTGAAATGAACTTAGAATTTATTAGGAAAAGAGATAGATTTTTACGGGCTCATAACCTGTCTTCTGAGGATGAGATTTTCGTTTAATCACATTCAATGAAAAGAACTTCTTAGCAATGTAAATCAGCTGTAATTTACAGGTTAAGGAATTAACTTTGGCATGTGAGATTCCAGTTTGGCAATCTACAAAATTTCGTGTGTATGGGAATGGAATCTGAGAATAAAAATCCGTAAGATTTAGCCAGTAACGAATGTAACTAATTCTCGAAAATAAACCAATTTGCTTGACCCTCGAGCTTTACCATACACTATCGCTCACCTCGTTGTGCTAGATGAATTCCTGTGAAGATGCCACGTAAATAAGGTTTGAAATAAACTTAAGACTGCTCAGGCGAGATGTTGCCTCTTCGAAGTTTTAGCGCCAAAAGAGGACACCTCATTGTCTCTACTGGTGAGTTCATCTGTAGGATACATTTTCTAGAGCAGTAACTGGCTCTGATATAATTTAAGGACTATTTTAGTGGTGGTCCCTGGCAGGCATTTATAGCAGAGATGCAAGGAAGAGACAGTACTTTTAGGTGCAACAAGTGGAAGCAAATAAAATAAAACGAGAATAATATTGAAAAGTTTGGTTACTGGTAAACAATCTCCAGAATGTTTTTGGCTCGTAGCAGACGGAAAATAGGAGCAGCCTTTATATCGGGACTATACTTCTACACGTACAAGAAGAGTAAATAAGGTATATTTAAAATTAGCTACAAGCTAAAACATAAATTGCAAATAATCATAATCTGCAAAAGTCAAGAAGTGGGAATCAATTTTTTTAGTTAGAAAATAACAGTTAAGTTACTAAATTAATTAATAAGGCATCTAACAGCCTCTGGTGACTTTGAGCGAAACACACTGTCACAATATATATATATATATATATATATATATATATATATATATATATATATATATATATATATATATATATATATATATATATTATATTATATATATATATATATATATATATATATATATAGTGTGTGTGTGTGTGTGTGTGGGGGGATTACCTAATTGTGATTACCTAATTGTGTTTACGGGAAAGAGCCCAAAGCTCGTATCTTCCCGTCTCATGATCGGTTCCATTTTTAGACTTAGTGATACTTATCGTACCTGTCCTTAAAACTATGGATTGAGATAGCATTAACTACCTCCTCGCTTAGCGAATTCCAATTATCAACTACTCTTACACTGAAAAAGTATTTCCTTACATCCTGCAAACAAGTTTTCTTACGAAGCTTCAAACTATGACCTCTAGTTCCAGAGCCAGCCATATCGAAATATCGATCCCTATCCACTCTATCATAACCATGAAGGAATTTAAAGACTGTCACCATATCCCCCCTTACTCTTCTAGCTTCGAGTGATGGCAAGTCTAATTCCCTCAGCCTCTCATCATAACCGAGATTGCATATTTCTGGCACCAGTTTCGTGGCATGTCTTTGAACTTTTTCAAGCTTAGCTATGTGCTTTTTCAAGTGCGGATTCCAAAAGGGGGCTGCATATTCGAGTTTTGGCCTCACATAGGTTACATAAATATTTCTGAACATTTCCTTGTCCATGTGCCTGAAGGCTACCCTTTCATTTGATAAGAATGCATATGCTGCCCTTACTACGCCATTTATATGTATTTCTGGAGACAAATCTGCCAGTATGTTTACTCCTAGATCTCTCTCATTTTCTGTCTCTTGAAGTTGTACTCCAGCCACCGAGTAGTCAAGCTTGGGCCTTCTTGCACTTGTACCCATTCTCATTACCTTACATTTTGAGGTATTGAATTTCATTAGCCACTTTTCTGACCACTCATGCAGATTATTTAGATCCTCCTGAAGTTCTCTACCATTGTTCTCGTTTTTTACTTTCTTCACAATCTTTGCATCATCTGCAAACATATTCATGAATGAATTTACAGACTCTGGTAGGTCATTTACATATACAAGGAACAAAAGTGGCCCTAAAACTGAACCCTGTGGAACTCCACTACTAACTCTTCTCCATTCAGACACTGAGTGTCTTACTCTAACCCTCTGTTCCCTTCCTTCTAAGTAAGTTTTTATCCATTCCAAGACATTTCCACCTATTCTAGCCATTGATTGCAGCTTCCTAATAAGTCTCCCATGTGGAACAGTGTCAAACGCTTTCTGGAAGTCTAGGAATATGCAATCTGCCCAGCCCTCTCTTTCCTGTAAGATTTGGCTTACCTCATCATAAAATTCTAATAAGTTTGTTACTGTTGATCTTCCTTCTCTGAAGCCATGTTGCCTCACTGACAAAAAGTTGAAGGATTCCAACTGAAGAGAGATATGTTTCCTTAGTAGTTTCTCCATAAGTTTGCAAACTATG